>CAUYPK010068098.1:0-64251 GCA_963574355.1 Loris lydekkerianus | reverse complement strand
TGTTATGTCAACTGAAAATGGAGTCACAAATGCCCCAAAATATTAATTTCTTAGAAATCTTGAAATCTGTTTTCAAATTCTTATCTCAAATTGAATAGCAAGGCTTCATATTTTTTGCTGTTTACAGGACTGTGTTTAGCCAATGTGTTGAAATGCATAAAATTCTTTGCCTTTAATTTGAGTGTTTGCCTTAATTTCAGTTTCATTTGGAACACTGTGATGGTTTGAAATGTTGTATGGATAAGGGTTTCAGAGTGGCAAAATCTGCTAAAAATACTAAATTTGTACGCTAGTTTTCATCATCAAATTATGGAATATATTTGCTTTTTGATACCGTAACATAAATGACTTGGGAAACTGTCACAAATCATAATTTTTTTTAACATTTGGCCTTATTTTAGCCACCTTACTTCTGAAGAGTAAACGATGTCACCATAGTTGGCATCAATCCTTTTTTTTTATTATGGGTTAATATGAGGTTGTATACAATTAGGTTACCTTATTTGTGTTTGTAAGGTAAAGTCCAGTGTCTGAGTTGCAGCTGAGTCCTTCACCCAGGACGTGTGCCGTATACCCTTACACTGTATCCAGCAGCTGGGAACTTATGGTGCCCCGCCCCTTCTTGAATTGAATTGTGCTTCTCTCTTGTGTGGGCCTGCAGTTGTTAATCTGTTCATTTCAGATTACTGCTGAGTCCACGGCATATTTGTTTTTCCATTCTTGAGATACTTAGGAGAATGTTCCCTAAAACCATCCAAATAAGTAGAAAAGAGGCAAAGTCTCCATCCTTTTAGTATTCTACAGTATACACATACCACAGTGGTTGATGGCCACCTGCATTGTTTGCACATCTTTGCAATTGTGTATTGGGCTGCTGTAAATATTTTAGCGCACATGTCCTTCTGATAAAATTATTTTTTTTTTCTTCTGGGTAGATACCTAGTAATGGTGGGATTGTGGGATCAAATGGGAGGTCTACTTTTTGTTCCTTGAGGATTCTCCATACTTCTTTTCAGAAAAGCTGTACTACTTTGCAGTCCCTCCACCAGTGCACCCCTGTCAGCATCTGCAGCTTTGGGACTTTTGTGGTGTGGGCTGTTCTCACTGGGTATTAGGTGATATCTCAAAGTGGTTTTGATCTGTATTTCTCTGATGATTAGGGGTGGTGAGTATTTTTTCATGTTTGTTGGCTATTCCTCTGTCTTCTTGGGAAAAGGTTCTGTTCATGTCACTTGCCCGTGAATTGAGGATGGTTTGCTCTTTGCTTGTTGATTTGCTTGAGTTCTTTGTAGATTCTGGTAACTGGCCCCGTGTCCCATTCATAACATGTCTTCTCCCACTCTGAAAGTTGTCTGTTTACTTTGTTGATTGTGTCCTTAACTGTGAAGAAGCTTTTTAATTTGACTAGGTCCCACTTATTTATTTTTATTGCTGTAGTTAGATAAGAATTAAAATCTAGTGAAAATGTCTATCATTAATTTTTATTAGGTATTTGAAAATTGGGAAACAAGTTCAAAAACATAGTAGCTTTTTGTAACAGTGCAAATTAAAAATGCAAACATTTTCCTAACCCTGAATCTCCCAGGCTCCCCTTCCTAGAGGTAACCCCCCTTAACAGTTATGGTAGATACTTGGTGGACATGTCTGGGTGCGTGTTTGCACATCTCTGTGTGTGCACATGCGTCTCTGTAAGTACATATCTTATTCCTTTTTGAAAAACATAGATTAATGCTGTATGTATTATACTTCTGCTTCTGTATTAAAGAAGTATGTATTATACTTCTTCTTCTATTATTCATCAGGTATGAATTCAGCATACCATACAGGTATGCTATCCATTGTTATGATTGTGTGTCACAATGTATTTAACCAGTTCCCCACGGAAGAATATTTTGTAATGAAAACATTACAATTTGAGACTGGATAAACATCTAAGAATAAATAATGGCAGGTGATGCAAACTGGAGTCTGAGCCAGCTGTAGAAAAAAAATAGTAATGAGATTTTCTTTGATGTGTATCTGGTTGCCCTGAAAACCTGAGGTGTCTTCAAAAGCCAGGGTATCTCTCATGAGGCCACTTGTGGAGGTAAATACATTTGAAATAGTTTTCTAGTTTAAAGGAGTCTGCACAGGAACTTTATGGCCACACTGTATATGAGTAAAAAAGACAAAAGTACAATTAATGAAAAGACAAGACCATGGACTGTTGACAGTTACTTCAACTGGAGAGCCTGTTTTATTATTTGTTTATTAAGTTCCTTTAACGGGACAGTTGAATTTAATTTTGAGTGTACATCAATTATACTGTTGACTCAGGCTACAAAATAGTTTTAAATGATCTGTCATACAGGGGAAACCTTTGATGGTGTTGGAGCACAGCCGAGAACGCTCTGTGGTGGCATTTTTAAGCTATTAAGGTCGTTCCACTAAGAACCCAGTATAGAGAGTACTGTTGATGGAGCAGGTTACGCTGTGTTTCCACCTGTTCTGAAATGAGGTCCTTTTTACCTGTCATTTGCTTGGCATAAAGATAACATAAATTGATTTATTTCATTTGATAGGTAACATTCTTTAAAGTAATAATTAGGCACAGGCTAATGTGCTACAAAGTGTGCTTTGCTACCCTAATTAGAGCACACATGATCGGTAAACAGGGGAATAGCATCAGTACCAAGCAGAAGTTGCATTATTTCCCACACAGTTTCCTCTTTTGTGAACATTTTGTTTCACCAAGTAACGGGGAGCTGAACACAAAAGAAACGAATATAGCTGACCTCATGAGGTGTGGAGAAATAAGCTATGGTTCAAGATGCTTTGTCTCGGAGGTGCTGGGGGGGATGTAGGAAGAAAGGTCTCTTAGACCTCGGTGCGTTTTCCTTTAACTCCATGAATTGGCAGGGGCAGGCCTCCCCTATACCTTGTTGTAAGCTGCTGTCACTTTTTTTGTTGTTGTTAAATGTAAAGACCTAGAATAACTGTATTTTCAAAAAAGTAAATTAGGTTTATTATGGCTTTGTACCCGTGCTTGTGTCTTTGTTAGAATTGCTACTGCTTCTGGTAACGACGTTTTACAGCCTTACCCCAACCCTGTCTTCCCTACGAGTGCTGGTATTTTTAGTGTGCAGTTTTGCATAATGTATGGTTTTTCAGAAAACACATACTGCATTATAGCAGAAGTGCCTCTGTTCTATAGCTATGAATAGCATTGAGGTGCTCAACCAACGAGACAAGTGTCACTTAGAATGTGATCTTCAATAATGACAAATATCAGCCTGCTTCTTGTTATTTGCTTTTTTGGGTAAGAATAAGATGGAAAATGTGAGAACTCTGGTTCACCTTCTCAGATGAAGTAAATAGCATGGAACCTTTCTGTTAAATATAATATTAATAATTTTGAATCAAAGGGTAGAAGTGATTTTTTTTTTTCCCTCAAATTGTTATCTTTGTTGGCATCTCCTTTACTGTCTCTCGGGACATAAATGTCCAGAATTTGAAATGATTTGCATGGTAACACTGGGTGCTGCCCTCGAACCACAATGTCAGCGTCAACCCACTCATTTCTCACTTTTTATTAAATTTGATTGGTATGAAACATGAGTATCCTTCAAGTATTCCTGCTAATGTATTCTTCCTATAATTCATGCTAAAGCCTGCACTTTTGTTTTTCTAGTTAGAAGACACTTCAGGAAATTGCTTACCAGGTTACATTGTGTAATCTGGCCCCTCGGATGCTGGAGTTGCTTCACCATCTCTACTAGATTGCAGGCTCCATGAGGGCAGAGACCGTTTCTTCCTGGGCAGTATCATACATTCTAAGAAGGAACTCAAAATACATGTTTACTAGGTTCTAACATTTAGATTTGAGGTGCAGAGACCGTTCAAAATGCTCTTTTATGTTTTCATGAGAATGAGTCCTTTCCAGGGTACACGTGTCTGAAATCTCACCCTGAGATATATGTGTGTGTCAACTTTTTATATTCTGGATAAGGCACTTTTCTGAGTCTATTGTGCTCTTGGTGAATGACCCCAACATTTAAGCAGCCCCTATGTCCCTCTGTCTGTTCTTCCACCCTGACAATGTACCATCTGTGAATCTACGCCTAGTATTTTCATGCTTAACACTCTTTACCTGTGTTCATAACGTTGGCTGGGCCTGTTAACCTGAATCTGATTTTCTGTTTTGGCTTGAATGGTGGTTGCTCCCTGGAACCTGATGATCTCTCTGCTTCTGACATTTGTCAGTAACCTCGTCTTTCCTTCTGATATTCGTCCTTTGTTGTTATTTGGCTTTAGTGATTTCACTTTAGATCTGTCTGACCCCGATGGATCCTGATTTTGCTAATCAGTAAGAATTGCCCAAACCTAGTTCCTAATAGGTTCTGATAAAGCTTAATAGTATTCCTGGATTATTGGCCATCTAAGATACTAATCCCTTTGAGGTCCCATATGGTAGCATGTATCATAAAAGATATGTGACTTTTTCTCGTTTATAACTCTTTGCTTTCTTTTTTTCAGGCTGCATTGAACGTTGGTTGACTGAGCATGACATGGTCCAGGGAGTGTTTGCTTGCATGAGTGATTCTGGCATGATTCAGTTTGTTTGTCATTGAAATGTTCGTTTTATTCAAGACCATAAAAAATAGCCTGTAAAAGAGCATTCAGGTTTTCCTTATGCTTCAATTCAAGGGCACCAGATTCACTTTTGCCTGCTAGATTAAAAGTTGGTAAATATTGCCAAAGTTGAATTTCACTGACATAGACAGACTTGTTGGAGGCTTGTTCAAGTCTAAATAAAAATGGTCAAACATTAGAGCTATTAGCGCCAAGGAAACTCAGCATCTTCCAGCCAGCTCAGTTTAGAAGACAAGCACATGAAGGGAGAGACAGATGAATGGAATTGACCACGATCCAACGCAGAGCTGGTTAATAAGGACCTGGGGCCAAGTCAGCCTTTCTTAGTCACAAAATTGTATACAGCAAGTTGTTTATCAAAATGTTGACTAGATTCTAACATTTAGATTTGAGGTACAGAGACCATTCAAAATGCTCTTTTGTTTTCATGAGAATGAGTCCTTTCCAGGGTACACGTGTCTGAAATCTCACCCTGAGATATATGTGTGTGTGTCAACTTTTTATATTCTGGATAAGGCACTTTTCTGAGTCTATTGCGCTCTTGGTGAATGACCCCAACATTTAAGCAGCCCCTATGTCCCTCTGTCTGTTCTTCCACCCTGACACTGTACCATCTGTGAATCTACGCCTAGTATTTTCATGCTTAACACTCTTTACCTGTGTTCATAGCGTTGGCTGGGCCTGTTAACCTGAATCTGATTCTCTTTATCCATATTAATGGGACTTGAAGGTACAAAACACCATTTTTTAAAAGTGGCAATTGCCTTGCAGGGTTTCATGGGCCCTCAGGGAACCTTGGCCTACAGTGAGTAAGACTCGGTAATCCCCAAGCCCTGATGTTCATGGACCGGGGTTGGGAGGATGTCAGGGGCTTTCTCATGCTCTGGAGATGTTCGTTTGTCTGCTGGCCTCCACGTCACAGAGGTAGGAGTGGAGAGGGGGCCCAGGGGCTTCAGAAAGAGTCTCCCCTCCTTTCTCTCCCCCGGTGGCACCAGTACTGCAGCCTCCCCAGGACTGATCTTTATCTTTCTGGGTCCCAACAGAGTACCAGGACTAGTAGTGCCAAAGACCTTAGGAGGGACAGAGATTTTGCATTCACCACTGTTTCTGTAGGGTCTCTGTCAATTCCTGGAATATAGTAGGTGTTCAGTAAGTATTTGGTGAATAAATAAATGAAGATCTGGTTAAAGATCAACGCTTTCTTTAGCACCATGCATATAACAGGTGATCTAGGGCCTGTGTGAAAATTGGAAGAAGTACATTGTATTGCTCACTTTGTCTTTGATCAGTGTGTCAACTTTGGGGGGGTCATTTCTGCTCACTTCATCAGGAAGGTTAGATATGACACGATCCATGGAGTCTCTTTCAGTTGTACGTTTATGGTTCTAGACATGCACGTGATACGACTTCGGATAGCTTTATCAGGATCAGAAGTAATAGTCATAATTCCTATGTCCTTCCTGTCAGTCACACAACCTGCCCATGGAAGCCTGGCCCTTTCATCGTGGCCTCTCTCTGCAGCTGCTGTATCCATTGGCATTAGCTTGGGTTGAATATAATAGGAACATTCCAAATGGTGAAGCTATCAACCAAATAATTTTTATTTTATGGAGGAGTCTAGAAGGTGAGAAGGCTGTGCCTGGTACTGGAGACACACATTCATACCACCTCCAACCTTCTCGTTGATTCAAGACCCGCCGCCACTATCCTTTCTAAAAAGGTTGTGTCTCCACCCAGTCCATTGAAAAAGACTTTCTAGAAATTGAATTGTGTGCACTTTTTTCTGCATCTCACTGGCCCAAAATAGAGGTGGTGGCCATATCTGGGTTAAAAGGGCCCAGGGAGTCTAATCTGTTATTGCAGGGTGAGTGTGCTCTGCTAAAAAACAGTTGTTAGGGGTGGCACCTGTGGCTCAAAGGAGTAGAGCGCTGACCCCATATGCCAGAGGTGGCGGGTTCAAACCCAGCCCTGACCAAAAACAAAAAACAAACAAACAAACAAGCAAAAAAAAACGGTTGTTAGAAAAATGAGCTGTCTGGTCAGTCTCTTTGAGAAGTCTTTATTTCATTCCGGTTTCAAGAGTGTCGACATGAATTGGACTTTGCCTCTGGTGTTCTTTGGAGTAGTTGGAGTAGGCAAGATTGAAACGACTGTTCCTTGCCTGGGTGTACAGCTTGTCTGCAGGGCCTCCTGCACCTGCTCAGTTGTTTTGTATTAACTTAGGGGAGGGTGGTATTGTGTAGCATAGATTTTAAATCCCAATTAAATACATCCTTACTTTTGAACACTTTCCCAAGTCAGTTAGAGTGATTTATGTGTTCCTAGAAATTTAAACCACAAATCCTCTCCATTTTCTTTTTCTTTTTAATTGTTTGGGATTCATTGACGGTACAAAGAATTAGGTTAAATCCTCTTTATTTTCATTCACAACTTTTGTCAGTTTTTCTTGATTCATTGTTTCAGGAGCTTTTCTCTTTTATGTCTTTTTGAAGAACCTATATTAGCTTTGGTTAATTCCTTCTATTACTTATATTATGTCTTTTATGTTTATATAAAAATGTACATGTATCTATATAAAAATGCCTATATGTGTATTTTTTTTTTCTATGCTGTTTGGTTTCAGTCTGCTGTGTTGTTTTTAATTTTATCTTTTTTAAGGGAGAAATGAATATGGATCACATGCTCAGGTGCCTTTTTTTTATAGTCAGGTGACTATAATCACACCTGTAATTCTGGCACTGTGGGAGGGTGAGGCAGGTGGATTGCTTGAGTTCAGGAGTTCGAGACCAGCCTGAGCAAGAGTGAGACCTCCTCTCTACTAAAAGTAGAAAAAATTGCCACAGGCTCCTGTAGTCCCAGCTACTGGGGAGGCTGAGGCAGGAGGATTGCTTGAGCCCTGGTGTTGGAGGTTGCTGTGATCTATGATACCATGGCATTCCACCCAGGGGGCAGAGAGAGACTCTGTCTCAAAAAAATAAAAATGAAAGAAGAAATAAGAGTAATACACAGAAAAATCTATTTTAAGTATGAGAAATGTTATTTCACTTGGTAAGAATTTTGAGGCATTGTCTGTGTTCATAGCAGCGTATTAAGTGCTGAAGAGCTCACAACGTGTAATGAAATGACTATGACTGGCCCCAGGTTTACAGGGGAGGTGGGGACAAATTGTAGAGTAGAGTAGTTTAAAGGAACCATTCTTGAGACAAGTTTGGCAGTTGCAGGGACAGAAATGTAAATGTGAGCAAGAGAAAGAAGGAGGGAGCTGGGGACCACAGGGCAGGCATCATGTCAGGCGTTGCCTTTATCCTGGACTCTTCAGACCTTCCTGGCAGCCTCATGTTCTCAGTGACCCAGATCCACTGCAGATAAAAGCTGCCAGACAGCGCAAGGTTACCTGGCATTTCCTGTGTTGCCGAGGCAGCTTTTGTTACACTGTGACTGACCTGTTCTTCTGTACACCTAGCTTGGCCACCTTCCTTCCTGCCAGTTTTCTGATTCCCAGCCCAGCTGCCTACGCCTGGCTTTTCCCTTCTCCCTGGTGGACTCCTTCGCCTCTGCCTGGCTTCTAACCCACCTCTTGTGCCCTCCTGCCTCTCATGTGTTCAGGCCCTACGCTCACGTTGTCCCTGTTAACCCAACTTCCCACTCTTTGTCCACCCACTCTCTATCAGCTATAGCAGGCATGCCTCAGTCTCCCCAGAGCAGGCTGCCCTGTGGCTCACATAACAAGGTGTGGGTGGGGAAGAGGCTGGATTTAGAAGCAGGTGCCGTGTGTCTTGGTGGTGGTGAGCAGGCTCCCAGGAGCTCTTCGCAGATAGCCCCAGTGCAGATGGAGATGGCACAGGAGGGTCGGGGGAAGGAGCCAAGGATCCTAGGAGCGTCTTCAGGCATAGTATAAAAAGGACAGCAAACTTTGCTTGCCACTTGGGAGCAGTGGCCTCATCTGCTTTGCTCTTTTTCCCTAAAGCATATCATAACCCTGAACCATGTTAGGGCAATATTATATAGAGTTTTGTAATCTTTTTTTCTTTCCTTTTCACAATATTCAGAAAGGCAAATGCACAAGATGTTGATTGGTACATCAGTTGTAAGAGGAACACTTTGGACAAAACTTAAATATCTGTCAGCTGGGGAGGGTGTAATGAATGTCAGTACAATCGGTGTTCTCCTGTGCAGCTGACAGAGAGCGGGGCTGAGACCTGCTGGGTGAAGACGTCAAGTCCCACCACAGTGCAGGGAGAAGAATCCTATAAGCCAAAAAAAGAATCCGAGCCTGCGTGTGCATGTCTGTGTATCTACAGATGCATAGAGAAGGGACAGGAAGGGGGAGACCTTGGAGGGTGCTTGGGGCAGAGATCTGCTGATGAGCATGTGGGGGTGAAAGAAATCTGTGCCATTCCTTGCATATTTCACCCGATGCTGCATAAATCCTGCCCGGACTCTTTGCAAGAGAAATTAGCTCTTTGTGGCACATATTGCAAATATTTTCTTCCAGTCTATCATTTGCCATTTTATTATCATACCCTTTGTTGTACAGCAGTTTAAGAAAATTGTGTCAGGAAATCTATCCTTTTTTATTATGATTTCTGAACTTGGAGTTCTGCCTGGGAAGGCCTTTCTCATCATAAGGTTATGTATTATCTTCATTTTTGTCCCCCCAATGTTTTCAGCATTTTATTTTCCTCTCAACTAATTATGTAACCCATTTGATATTTACTTTTCTGTGTGGTCTGAGTAATGGAATGCAATTATTATACAATCAATGGACCCAACTTTATATATTCTAAATCCCCATATATCCTTAGCTACTTATTAAAATTGACCTAAAATCAAGGTCTCTTTATCTACAGAAGCTCAATTAAGTGATCCACCGATGGTGAAGATTTGAGAAACATGGGTGTGAAGTATGTAGCATAGCTCTGGCATGAAATGAAAGCTGCTGTTGTAACACAGAAACGGAAACAGCAGACAGTGCTGTGGGTATAAGGCTTTGAAATGCCTTTTGCAGGGTGTGTGGATGAAAAAGTCCTACTTGTGATAGAGCTCTGGGTAAGGCCCTGGATTCCAAAAGGTGTGACAAAAGACGTCCAGAACCCTCAAGCTACATTAAGCAAAGGTAAGCTTCTTATAAGGACTGGCAGTGGGCGGGATGAGCAATGCCAAAACCTAACCACTGGCAGGGGAACCGCCACTGGGAGCTGAGCCTGCCCCGTAGCTAGGAGGCACGTTCCGCCTGTTCTCCGGTCCTTGCCTTCCCTCAATGCCCCCATTCCTGCAGGTTTCTCTGCAGACAGCTCATGAAGCCACTGGCCCTACAGGTCCAGTCTTACTGTCTTCTATTTTAAAATCCCAAGAGAATAGAGTGAATTCTCTACTGTCTGGTCAACTCTGGCTGGAGGGATGGGAGTTGCCACATTGTCTAATGCAGTGTTTTTCAACTTTTTTTAAAATCTCACAGCACAGTTGCACCTAGTTAAATTTCCGTGGTACACTTAAATTATGTTGGTCAAAAAAAAAAAAAAAAAGGAATATACTTACTGTGCCTTGACCGTCTTTTAAAAATAATTTAATTAGTGATCATTAAAAATTTTTACGGCACACCTGAGATCCTCTCCTCGCACGCCAGTGTGCTGAGGCACACCAGATGAAAATCACGGGTCTGTGGGGTAGCTGCTTCCATAGGTCCTAGAGCTCAAGTCTGCCGAGCATGGCAGACTTCTTTCTACTTCCCTGTAGGTAGATGGAGAGCAATGATTCTTTTATTGGTTTTTAAAAGTAGTAAGACTATATATAAGAAAATATAAAAAGTTGGCCCTAGGTCATTGTGAAGTAGGTGAAGTTTAATTTTGCGTTCCCGTCCTTATTCTCTTTCACAAGAAAATTTTTTAGCTCCAAGACACTTTGGGGATTGTTAGCATTTCCAAACTTTTGAAAAGCTGTCCTAATATAGAGGCCATGGGAGTGGCCTCGGAGGTCAGACTGGGTTCCTTGTCTGCTTCTCCAAGCTTTGTGACCTTGGGCAAGTTAATGTCAGCTCTAAAACCTCAATTTCCCCCATCAATAAAATGATGCTATTAATAGCCCTGACCTCAGGGATTGTGGTGAAAGTTAAGTGAATGTCAAGCTTTTGCTGTCTGGCACTTAGTGAGGGTTCAGGGAATATTTGTTTGGGTGATTTTTAACTAATACAGACCCTACTCGTGACAGTGCATTCGTGGTGCTCTTTCTGTATATCCTTGTGCCTTCATCAGATGTTGAGATTTACTTTCTGTAATTAACATTTTGAACATGTTGGAAGTATAATGAATACACTGGAAGTATAATGAATATACTTTTCCGCCCCACTCTTGCCACATTTTATTTTAAAAAGTTGCCTCACTTTGAACCTCAATGACATGTTGCTATTTAGTAAAGCACTAGTCGTAGTGCAGACCTTCCCAAGTCCCTGCCGATCCCCTTCCTTCCTCCTTCCATGGAAGCTTGTTCACGTGTAAGAATCTGGTTAAGTGTGCTTCCTGCACAGGCCTAAGCGGCTGATGGGATATGTCTTAGTTCACTTTTTGTTTTTGTTGTTATAACTGAACATCAAAGACTGGTCAATTTATAAAGAATAGGAGTTATTTAGCCTGCAGTTCTGGAGGCTGGGAAGTCCAAGAACATGGTGACAGTATCTGGTAAGGGCCATTTGCTGTGTCATAACAAGGCGGAGGGTGTCATATTGCAAGGAGGGCAAGAGTTTGTGTGTCAGTTCAGGTTTCTCTTCTTAGAAAGCCACTAGTCTTATCATGAGGGCTCCACCCTGATGACTTATCTAATCCTGATTATCTCCCAAAGGCCCTGCCTCCAATCCATGTGTGAATGTGGGAATAAGTTTCCAAAACATAGAATTGGGGGGGCACATTCAAATCAGACAAGGTCTAATAGAGGATAAAGTCTTAGGCCACTGAAAGATGGGCAGTTTAATAGTGGTATTTTGAAGGGGCAAGGAGTGGACTACCTTGAAAAGTTTAAAAGTCACCTCACATGGGACTCAGGAGCTTCATTAAAAGTGAATCCAGCTCCATCAGAAGAAGAAAATTCATCCTTTCAATAGGTTCTGCATTGTTTAGACCCTAAAGAGACCACTTGGATTCATTAACTACTGACTGACGAAGAAGATTTGGAGAATCTGCAAGTCAAAACCAGATTGAGTATTAATTTTGAGTATTTAAATTAGAAAGTTAGAAAGTAATCTTTTATCCAAAATCTAGGTACATGCCACTGAGTGAATGTCCCCCTTATGGTTTTCTTTCTAACAGGTGCTCACAGCTGTGTGTATCTCACCTAAAATCTGAGCTTCACAGGGACAGGGCAGCAGTGAGATTGGCCATGGCCCAAATAGAACGCAGTCGAGTCTCTCCCTTGCCTCTGCTACATGGACGATCAGAGACACCTGCCATGACATGTCTGCTCTTTGAGTGCTTGTTTCTTTTCTTTTCTTTCTTTTTTTCTTTCTTTCTTTCTTTTTTTTTTTTTTGGTCCCTGTTAATGTGGATATATATTCTTGTGGAGAGAACTTTCTAGTGCAAATGTCCTGGTGGGATTGGTTATTCTATAATGGCAGAATGATTTGGAGTCTTCTTCACTGTGCAATGACTCACAACTATATTTCCTACAGCAAGGAATATGTTCCACCAACAAATGTTACCGTATTGGTTGTTCATGTTATTTACTTATATTCTACCCCATTCCGAAGCAGACTTATAAGTTTACTCAGCATCTATCACCAGATGTTGCTAAAGATCATGTCCAACTTGGGGCAAGGTCTGCTTTTGAGGGTTAGGATCACTAATAAACAAGCTCAGCCACTTTTCGTGGCTTAGATTTGTCTGCCAGTAATCCTGCTTGTACTTTTACTACTGATTTTCCTTGTGCAAGGGACCTGGGAGGTTCTCATGTATGTGTATCTCAAGATGCCAGCATTTACTCCGTTCTTGGAAGGAAAACCAGGACCAAGCCTTATGCCAAGCCTGTAGTAAGCTTTTGGCTATGCCTTTGTCCACAGTGTGTGGGTGAAGAAATCCTGTGAATGGAACGTTCCAACTAAGTCTGACATTCTAAAAACATAGAGGTCAGCCAAATATGGGGGCTGTGCACAGCAGCCATCTCTTATTCCCCTCCTTTACCTGCCCTGCCCCCTGTTTGTTGTGGGGACTCTGAAATCCCCTGACCACAGTCCTCTCACCATTACCTCAGGCTCCCAGGAGAGAAGACTGGGAAAGGGTGCTCATTGCTGGCGGGGCTTGGGCCATGCAGGTATGCAGGGATTCCTTTTGTCTCTTTAGCAGGGTTCAGACAAAACAACTATCTTGGGTCCTTTTCCTGAAGGTTAATCCTGTGACCTTATCTTTGCATTTCAGGTTTTACTTTGAAAGTAGTAAAAAGGGGCGGTGCCTGTGGCTCAGTGTGTAGGGTATGCTGAGGGTGGCGGGTTTAAACCCGGCTCCAGCCAAACTGCAACAAAAAAATAGCTGGATGTTGTAGTGGGTGCCTGTAGTCCCAGCTACTCAGGAGGCTGAGGCAGGAGAATTGCCTAAGCCCAGGAGTTGGAGGTTGCTGTGAGCTGTGATGCCACAGCACTCTACCGAGGGCAATAAAGTGAGACTTTGTCTCTACAAAAAAAAAAAAAACAAAACAAAAACAAAGAAAGTAGTAAAAAGGGGGGCGGGGCATATTGAGATGAACTAAAGAAAAAGAACACCAAGAGATTGGGAACAGTTAAGGGTTGAAGTGTGTCCCCTCAAAACCTGTTGATCCCATGTGTGTCTGTGAATATGAGCTTTTATGGAAGTAGGGTTTGTGCAGGTGGTATGTTAAGATGAAGTCATTAGGGTGGGCTCTCATCCAGTATGACTGTGGGTCTTTATAAAAATGAGACATTTGGACACAGAGACAGGTGTGTCCTGAGAGAAGACGATGTGATGGCACATGGGGACAGCCCAGGGGAATGGCCATCTACCAGCCAAAGAGTGCATGAGACTACCACATGCTAGGAGACTGGAACACATTCTCCCTCCCAGCCCTCAGAAGGAACCAAACTTGCTAACTCCTTGATTTCAGACTCTAAAACTGCAGCAGTAAATTTGTGTTGTTTAAGCCACCCAGGTTGTGGTACTTTGTTGTGGCAACCCTGGTGGATGCCTGTAGGAGCCTTCTCAGGTCCAAAGAGAGAGCCACCCTCCTCTTATGGGCATGAACCCATAACTTCATCAGGTCTGGTCAGTGCCAAAGGCCTGTGTTCTCCTCATTACTTAAGATTTTGAGGTTGCTTTGCTAGCCCTGTGTTGGGTTGGTACCCAGGACCTCAAGATCATTCCCAGACTTTTTTGTTGTGCTATTTTCACACGTCTTGAGACATCCCATGTTGCTCCTGTTGGGTCATAGCTGCCATCTTTTACTGCTCTGCAAATGCATGCAGGACTTGAATTGAGCAGGTGTAAGACACACAGATGCAAAAATGATTGGAAGAAGTGTCTGATGACCTTAGCAGTCTCCTAGAAATGGGCAGAGCAGGGCCATGTGGGGCAGCCGTGAGATGGATAGGCAGAGGGAGGATTATAGGGAGGGCAGTCTTTGCTTCAGTGGACCAGGGGAAAGAGAGAGGAAAGCAAAGTGAGCAGGCAGCACTCATCGTAGACTGGGAAGATTGGGTAGTTTGAATGATGACAGCAGGCTCTGAGCTGGAGGGATGGTTCCCAGGTACCTGGCCCTCTGGACAGTAGGGCAGTGGAATAGCATTGCAGACTGAAGTCTGATAGAGACTCCCGGAGGCATTCTGGCAGGTGAGTTATTAATTTTTATCTCTAGAAGTAAGTTAATCCTGGGAAGAGCTCTTTGTACCCAACCCACGGACCCCAAATGCCACAGCATCAAGAATATAGAAAATAAGAAAATACAGTTAATACAACGCGTTAGTTAATGTTAATACACCTATAGTTGTGCAGTCTATTATGGCTCTTACCCACTCCTCCCTCCAGTCTATCCTTTGGAGAATTCCAGATCAGCATAGCAAAGCCCCTGACAAAGGCATTCCCTCTAGCATTCGCAAGATACACTCTAGTCTCATGTCACAAAACTGTCCAGAAATCCAGGTTGTGATATAACATCCTCCATCTGTGGACCTGCTCTTCCATTTATATTTTCCTCTTTCTTCAAAAGCTATGACCTTGGAACGGAGTCTGTGGTTCAAGGAGTAGGGTGCTGACCCCATATACTGGGGGTGGCTGCTTCGAGCCCAGCCCTGGCCAAAACTGCAAAAAAAAAAAACAAAACAAAAAAGCTGTGATCTTGGAAGGAAACCAAAGTTGAGAAGTTGTTTGTAGCCTGTACGTTTCTTTCTGACATCTTCCTTATTCTAGAGATTTGTCCAGGGTTTCTTCTGGCCCTCCTCCTATAGATTGGGTAACTTTCTTTTCCTCTCTTTGCCTGTTTATTCTGTTCCCCCTTCCTTTGGTGATTTTCCCTGGGGAGCCATCTTGGTCCCCACTCTTGGTCCATGTGGTGTAAGGAGGATTGCTGTCAGCCTCAGCGGTGCATGTGAGCTGGGTCTAGCTGAATCATCAGGTCAGGCAGCCGGGGAACCAAATTGAATGATCAGTTGGTGTGTTATTTTTTTTATTGCCCCTGTGACAAATCGCCCTACCTTAGTGACTTTAAAACAGCACAGATGTATTACCTTATCTTTCTGAAAGGTTAGAAGTAGGATGTGGGTGGCATGGGGTAAAATCAAGGTGCCAGCAAAACAAGGTTTCTTTCTGGAGGCTCCAGGGGACAACTAGTTTCTCTCCCTTTTCAGCCTCTAGAGACACCACATTTCTCACTTCATGCCCTTTCCCCCAGATTTGAAGCAAGCAATGGCCAGTCCCCCAACACTACATTATAGCCAGAATTTATTTGCTGAGTCCTTGGTCTTGAGGATTAAGAGTGAATCCACAGACCTTGCAAGTAAGTGAAAGGACAGAGTTTATTAATAGATTGATAAGCTGTAGAGAAGGAACAGTGGAGGGGGAACCCTCCTGTCCAGGGGGTTATGGACTGCTTGTCCTATCCTGCAGGTTTGGACGGGGGGTGTTCGGAATGTATGTTTGGAACTTGTCACAGTCGGCCAGGGCCCTCCAGGCAAAAAATTGTTTTTAAACTGGCAGAGGAATGAGGTCCTTGCAGTCTGCTCAGGTGAGGCTGTAGGGTGTGTGCTCCCTACTCCAGGAGGAAATGCCCAGATGAGATGCTGATGAGGCTGCTTTTCTCATGACCTTGCTTGAGCCCAGAGAATGCAGCGTAGAAAGGGCCTGTTTGTGCCTAGAGATGGGGTCTGGGATGAGAATCATTTTGAGCTCACCCAGGCCTAGAAAATGGGGGGAGTCTCTGTCTGGTCCTGAATGGGGGAACCCTGTACCAACATCACCCTGACCCTCTGTAGTCCTAGCTCCCTCTGGCCCCCTCTTCTGCCTCCTCTTCTACTTTTAAGAACCTTTTGAGACAGAGCAGGGAAGAGGCCTGTTTGGCTCTTCCACGTGGAAGTAAAGGAGACTCTTGGGTCTCTTCAGAGGAAGTTCTGGGCACCTGGCTGGGCTTGAAAAACAAATGGGCAACCTAACAGAGCAGTGAGCCGGGATTGGGAGGTGCTGTGGCTCCCTGTGGAGACTAAAAGGTGGCATCTGAACGTAGGTTCTTGAGTTGTTTTTCAAAACCCTCACAAGATGGAAAATGCAGAGAAGGGGGAACTGAGGAGTTGAACTCTGACCGCCATTCTTTGTTCTAGGTTGCCCCTGAAGGGCTTGTCACACCCCTCTTAACTTTCCTTTCCTGTCAGTTAAGGTGAATGTTAGCTCAGATCCCAGAAGCTCTGAGTCCTTCCCCACTTCGGGATATCCCACCTTTCAGTCTAGGCCACTGTGTAACCCTCATAGACTGATTTGCAATTTTGCCTGCTTGACATGCACCCCTGCCTTTAAAACCCTGGCTTGTGAGCCATTAGGCACCCCTGCCTTTAAAACCCTGGCTTGTGAGCTGCCTGTACTCCTTGCCTGGGGCCCTTTCCTCCCTCTGCTGCAGCCATGGACAAGCAGACCTCAGTTTGGTTAGTAACACCTTGGATAGTGGTGGACCCCCCTGCACAATCCCAGATACTCTCCTCATCTCCAGGTGCATCTGGACATCTCTGAAGCCTCTTTTGACACGTAAAGTATAATGTAACACAGGCTCTCAGGATTAGAACATGGACTTCTGGGGAACGGGAGCATTCTGCCTACTGCTATGGGAGAGATCAATTCCGAGACTTTGGCTGGGTCTCTTGGGAAGAGACTCTCCCTCTGTTGGGATTCCTGAGCAGGGAGGCTTCACTCTGTGGCTGTCGGCAGCTGTGGTTGATCTAGGAGGGGAGAGGGTGCCAAAAAATGGAGCCCACCTTACGTAAAGCAGACCCGAGAGATGGGTGGACCATCCTCACGTGTCTCTTCCTCCTGAGGTTGGTGACGCAGGAGTGGCATGAAGAATCCCTCTTTATTTGGATTGATTGTCCACGGGCAGAGTCTCCGGGTGGCACGTTGTTCCAGGATGTAATGCTACTCCTTCCTTTCCCCTGGGACTACTTTGAGGCCAGGAGTTAAAGACCAACCTGGGCAAAATAGTGAAACACTGTCTCTACCAAAAAAATTTAAAATATTAGCTGGCCTAAAGTCCCAGCTTCTTGGGAGGCTGAAGCAGAAAGGTCACTGGAGTCCAGATCGAGGCTGCAGTGAGCTATAATCACACCACTGTACTCTAGCGTGGGTGACAGAGCCCCTATCTCTAATAATGACAGTGATGATGATAATAATATTAATAATAAAGGCCATGGTGCCCAATTTCCTTATTTGACCAGTGAGGAAACTGGTAACTGGAGAAGCTAAGCAGCTTCCCTGGGGAGTGAGCCACTTGGAAACAACGTAGGGAGAAACAGGACTCTGATTGCTAATCTCATTACACCACATTTCTAAAATCCCTTGACCTAGTTAAGTGAATTCACATAAGAATGTTTTCCCCTAAAATTTGCAAAATCTGTTGTCATTCACTAAGATAACTCAAGATATTTGAGTGTCAGCCTGAGAATTGACATAACATTTAGCATGTCTTCTTTGTTAAGCGTATTTTTACAGAATACAATTATTGTATTAAGCCATTTTTCTCCCATTTTACCTCTCACTGGCAGTCATGTTACACCAAAGAAGTGGATGGTTCTAGAATCTCCTCAAAGCCATTCTTAAACCCAAGGAGAGGTCTGGAGACAACACTGAATCCTTGAGAAATGTGAAAATTCTACATCAACGAGTAAATCCCAGGGGGTTCTAGAGAGAAGTTGGTCTGAGTACATGTCCCTGATTTCTACTGTGGAATGGCACAGTGAGCAAATAAAGTGGTGGCTGTTGTGGTTATCCATGTGCTATAACAAACCACCCCACAACTAATGGCTTAAAATAACTATTGGCATTTACTTTCCTCGTGAATCTGCTATTTGGGCAGGGCTCAAAGGGAACAGGTCATTTCTGTTGCCCTCAACGTGGCTCTTAGAGTTTAGATGCTGAGGGCTTGGTTGTTCACCTGCCGGTCTATCTGTGCTGGCATCAGCTGGGACCTCAGCTGGAGCTGGTGGCCACATACAGACATGTGGCCACTCCGTGTGTTTCTCATGACAGAGGATCTGGGCTCCAGCCCTTTGACCTAGCCTGGGATGTTATTACTTGCACAATGAGGCAGTCAAAAACATCCTCCTTGTTTCAGGGGAATAGAAATAATTCCACCTCCTAATGAAGCAGTGGAGGAGCTCTGGCAGGGCATATAGGATTGAAGTACTGCGTTGGTGGTTGTGTCTGAGGAAAGGATTTTTTTTTTCTTTTTTGAGACAGGATCTTGCTCTGTCACGCTAACTAGAATGCAGTGGCATCAGCCTAGCTCCCAGCAACCTCAAACTTCTGGGTTCAAGGGATCCTCCTGCCACAGCCTCTCGAGTAGCTAGGACTGTAGATACTTGCTACCATGCCCAGCTGATTTTTTTTTTATTGTTAGTAGAGATAGAATCTTGTTCTTACTCAGGTAGGTCTTGAACTCCCAACTTTAAGCAATCTGCCCACCTTAGCTTCGTAGATGGGTTATGGGTGTGAGCCACTGAACCTGACTTGGAGGCCAGGATTCTATCTGGCCAGTTTTGTTTTGCAAGTTTGACACATGAAGGCCTTGGAGTTTATACTCATGTAATTTATGACTTATTCAGGTCATGATGGCCTAAAGCAGTGATTTTCAATCTATGTGCCATGAGAGGATCTTAGGTGTGCTGTGAAAATTTTTATAAAGATCGTTAATTAAGGGTGGCGCCTGTGGCTCAGTGAGTAGGGCACTGGCCCCATATATCAAGGGTGGCAGGTTCAAACCTGGCCCTGGCCAAACTGCAAACAAAAAATAGCCGGGCATTGTGGTGGGCGCCTGTAGTCCCAGCTACTCGGGAGGCTGAGGCAAGAGAATCGCCTAAGCCCAGGAGTTGGAGGTTACTATGAGCTATGACGCCACAGCACTCTACCGAGGGTCATAAAAGGAGACTCTGTCTCAAACAAAAAAAAAACATTAATTAAATTATTTTTGAAAGAAATTCACAGCACAGTAAGTATATTCTTTTTTTTTTTTTTTTACTCTTTTTGATCAACGTGATTTAAGTGAGCTTCAAAAGTTTAACTGCAGGCTAGATTAAAAAAAAAAAAAAGGTTGAAAAACATTGCCCTGTAGTTTATTGTTACTCGTGAAATTTAGCTGGGGACACAAGTGGTAAAACGTGAATTTCAGTAGTGATCTCAAGAAACTGGAACATAAAGGACAGAAAGCTTCATTGCTCACTTTTGCTTCCTTTTAGGCTCCAATTTCCTGAGAGTGCCACTAAACTAGTATGAAGAGGTGAGATTGTTTTACCAGGAATTGATGCTGTATTTTGAGTAACGATTATTACTACAGAATAGAAGAACTAGGAGGGAAAGGCCTGATAGTAGCTTGAAGTCGAATCTCAACCAAACTCGGGAGTTGGGTGGGAGTTGGGACCTCTGAAAAATACGCATGCTCTGTAGTAAATGCATCCGTTCGTGGATCGGGGAGAAGAGTGAGGAAGTGGAACAGCTAGGTGGGAGGACAGGATTACCTACTACTGATCTATTAATAGAGAGGAAGTTTAATTATCATTTTACTGGTGGCAAGTTTCTTTCTGGATCAACTCAGGGTTCTTATATCCTCCTGGGGGTAGCTGTTCCCCAGCAGGGAGATAGCTGATCCCCAAAGGTGGCCCACAGGCCTGTATCTCACTGTCTACTTTGGTATTTTTGATCCCAGACAAACTTACTTGGCATAGAGAAGTTTGCCCTGTGAAGTCCCTTTCTTCTATACCTGAAAGCATCCTCTTAGACCACAGTCTGCCTAACTTCACTTACGGCTGAATATCAGCTAAAAAGCCTTCTCGTTGCAGGATAGGAATTTTTTTTTTCCTCTGTCCTCTTAGGTTTTCTGCTGGGGAGAAACTGGCAAAAAACAGATAAACCAAGAGAAAAATAGTGTATTAGCACATGCGTAATATAGGAGAAAAACTTGGTGATAAGTAATACAAAGGGGTGGTTAGAACTTGGGCTTACAAATCATCTTAACGAAGAACTATAAATTTGTAAAGAGGTGAAAAGACAAAGGAAAAAGGTTTTTAGGCTTTTAAGGGGTAGCAGACTGTGGGAAGGTAAATATGTGGGAAAACTCCTGAAAGATAAGGACTATTTTAGCAAAGTTTGGCGGGTCTGTCTTGGTGCTGACTTTCCATCTTCTTTATGGCCATAAAGCTTCCCCAGGAGAGGGCAAGTATAGAAGCCTTTATGTCTCAGGAGTTTCTGCTGTGGGTCAGATGAGGAGGCTCTGAGAAGCCTTCTTTCTGCATTTGTTGATTCTTCTGTGCCTCTAGCTCTAAATTGTCCTTATGTGGAAGTGACGTATTATATATGGAGTGGCATGTTTTGGTCCCCTGCAGTAGTGGGGCTTGGAGATTGGTTGAGTCACACATGAGAGAGTGTGGGATTCCAGGAAGTGAGAGGAGAGATCTAGTATCTCTCACCCACAGGGAGCGCGATAGGTGCACTTGTAAGAAGTAACTAATAGACAGTTCCAGAAGGATCTGGGGGTTGAAGGATTTCCAGGAGAGAGGCCACAATGCACTCGCATTAATGTTTCATCTGGGCTAGACCCTTCTGCCTTCTTTTGCAGGTGGTCAGGGAATTGCAGCCTTCTAGGAAAACAGTGTTTGATTATCCCCATGGAGGAAGGGGGCATGTGAGAAGAGTCAGCCCATCCTCTTACTGGGACTGGGGGGTTGTAGTGTGGGGAGACTTCTCAAGGTACCATTGGAAAGCCGTACATGAAATGTGCACTAAGGAACATTGTCATTTTAGGTGTCACAGACTTGTGCCTACATTTACAAACCACTTTGCCTTGGACTTGATCACAGGTCTATCTTTAGATCTGTGGTGAGAGCATTAGGCTAGAAAAAGACCCTGGCAGGCCATTGAGTCCATCCTTAATCCTTTAGAGAGAACTGTACTTAAACTCCACCCCAGAGAACCTTTTTTCAGTGACAGATATCAAGGAAAATACCCGGAGGAGGGCTTGGGATCCTCTTGGAATACTTTGCTGGTGTTTATATAATAATACAAAGTGCTGTTCAACCAGAGGAGTGCTGTGGTCTGGCAGACAAGACACCCAAACTGGAGCAGAGGGATGAGGTGTGGTGCACGGACACTTCTTGCTCCATTCTACGGCTCCATGATCATATTGTAAGCAACTCTGAAAACCACAAAGGCCTCACAACTCTTGGAATTCACAATGACAGACAATGATTTGGAAGATGAAGAATGCACTCCAGTATGAGTCTATGTGTGTGATTACAGCGAAGTGCCCTGGAGGCATAACAGAAATCATTCTCTTAGGCTGGAAGTCCACTAGCAAGGTGCCTACAGGACTGTCTTCCTGTGAGGACTCTTTCTTTGGCTTGTGAACGGCCACCTTCTCCTGTGTCTGCACTCTGCACGTAATCCTCCCTCTGTCTGTACTCATGTCTTCACCTCCTCTTTCAGGGACAGCAGTCATAATAGATAAGGACCCACACTAATGACTTCATTTTAACTTAATCATCTTTTATAAGGCTCTGTCTCTAAACATAGTCCCTTTTGGAGATTCTGGGGGTTAGGGCTTCAATGTGTGAAATTTGGTGGGGGGGACATAGTTCAGCCCATAACAGCTACAGAGATCAGGTAACAACAAGAGCACCTTATCTGTATCCTCAAACCACTGCCAAGACCATGGAGAAAGCCCATTTTTCAGTGTTGGTCTATGTACAATAAATGGGGAGGGATTAAAACGCCAAAAACAAAAGACATTTTAAATATACTTGCATAAGAAAAAAATATATATTACATATATATTCTTACTATAAAGGAGCATAAAATTATTGGGTGAACATGAAAATACATATTTGAGGATTTAATACAGTATATGGCAAGACCTTTGAATTTTAAACCATCTTATTCTTGAGAAGAAGGTATTAACCATGGGGCTAGAAAACACTCTTGGGAAAGATTGATATTGTTGGAAGGACTCAGAGAACAATGAAGAATTGGTAGGATTTGGATTAGAGGTTTAAAAATAATGCCTGCATATTTTAGAAACCAGCAGGAAAATTCTCCTTTTAGGACTAGGGGAAAAGTAACATTTGGAGAGAATCTGAAATATATTTAATACTTTTTAAAGTTCTACCTTACAGTATTACATCTTTTGTTTAACCTCAGTATTGTGATTTCTCATTTGTAATTTGGTTTGTTCATATGTTAGTCTAAAATATTCTAGTTTACATTATTTTACAATATGTTTATTTTTAGTTTTTGATATATTTTATTTTTAAAACTCTGGCAAATGCACACAACATAGAATTTGCCACCTTACCCGTCTTTCAATGTACGGTCCAGAGGCGTCAAGTACGTTCACGTTATGTAACCGTCACCACCAGCCACCCACACAATTCCCTCCCTCTTGTGAAACTGAAATTCTGTTCCCAGAAAACAATAACTCTCATTTCTCTTCCCCACTACCCCCTTTCAATACATTTTTATAACACATGTGATGTTCATTGTAGAAGAATTAGAAAATTTAAAGCAAGAACAGAAGACTGGCTAGTAACACTTTGACATAGCTTATGTTTTTGTATACCTTACATATCTTTTTCCATTATATGTATATATATATATGTAATCTTTTTGTTTTTGCTATACATACTGATTTGCAGCTTGCCATGTCACATTTAATATATCTTCAGTAGTTTTACATATCAAATAAATGTTGTCATTTTTAACACTTAAATAAAAGTCCATTTACTTAAACAATCTCCTTTGCATTTATAGAAAAGCTGTTAGATTTTTTTCCCCCCGAGTCTATCCCAACCCTGAGAGGATGGGGACAAAAGTCTAAATACAAACATGGACCTTCAGTGGAGCAGTGCTCTGATGACTTTTTCTTTTCATCTTCAATTATTTCTTCAGCATGAATTTCTTCATTTAAATTGCTTCCCAAAAAGGCCGCCACATTTGTGGGCTATTAATGCATATTGCCAAATTGCCCTCAAGAAAGTTGTACCAGGGAGTCCTTCCAGCAGCCTGGAATGAGCATGTCTGTTTCCAAACCCTAGCAACCCTGAGAACTATCCTTAAAAAAAAATTGGATGTGGTTTTTAAAAATCAAGTAGTAGATAAGTATTTATAGTGAAAGGTATCAGCGCCTTTATTCTGATCCAGCTCCCAGTCCTGGTCCCAAGAGACAGTGCCTCTTAATGGCTTCTGTGTTTAATTTCTCCTCCTCATCTCTAAATAATAGTGCTATCTATGCTGCTAGTTTATACACACACACTTTTTTTACACACCAATTACTTCCTGCTAATGAGATGAGCTTTTGATTCTGTTGCACTACCCATATCCTCTTTTATATCCATTTTAAAAATTGTCATATTACCTACCTTTTTATTTACATTCGAACCTCTCTGCAGCTGGCATGGATGGTCTAATAGTTTCTCTTGATAGGCTTTAGTGAGTGTTAGAGATTGAGGTTCCGCCGGCCTTTTGTTTACTTCTGGCTTTGGCCAACTGTTCCTTTTTCTTTTTCTTCTTTTCTCCTCTCTCTTTCTTTCTCTTCTTCCTTTCCTTCCTCTCTCTTTCTTTCTCTTCTTCCTTTCCTCCTTCCCTTCCTCTTTTTCCTCTTTTTTTTTTTTTTTACTTTTAAGATTGATAAAATTTACATTCTGTTTTGTAATCTCATCATAATGTGGTCTTTTATGCCTTATCTGTAGGTTGATTCTAAAATTTCAAATGTCAACTAAGTACTTCTATTATGGCTACTGAAATGTTATTCATTGTGGACTTAAGTGTTGGTGATAGTCCCTGCTCTGTGATTCCACTGTCAAGATATTTATTCCACATAAAGGAAGAAACGAGAATGTTCCTAGTGCCAAGGCCAAATGGATTCTTTTTTCTTGTATTCTACAAATTATTCAGTCATGTTATATCACTTTACTTTGATTCATATTTGAATTCTAACTTTCTTGGACTTTTTTTTGGGGGGCTGGGATTTTATGTGCTATCTTGTTGATTCCTATTTGTGAGATTCCTATGATTCCTATTGTGAGAATCATATGCCTTCATATCCTCCAATTTAACTCATTCCATCTGTTATCTTCATTCCACTGCTTTCTTCATCTTGGAACCTAATGAATTCTAATTTGAATTGACCTATTTCTAAACCTCCTGCTGGTCTGACAACCTTGCTGGATTCTGGTTTGGTTTTGTCATTTCTTATTGGGTTGAGGTTTTATCTTATTTTTCCGGAGTTTATCCTTAAGGAACTTTCTCAGAAAGGGAGGTAACCTTATCTCTTGAAAAATGATTTTGTTTCACATCTGTATTTGATAAGTTACCATAATAAGAAACGAATTTTCATTCAAATCTTTGGAATTCCTCTGTTATATGCTAGTATCAATTATTGCTGATAAATTTTGCTACTGGCCTGATTGCTCCAGCTTGATTGATAACTTCCTCTTCTCTGAAAGCTTTTTAATATCTCTTATTTTTCACTCTGCCCCTCAACAGCCCACCCCCTTTCAGTTTGAGGACCTGTGTTTTCTCTTTAGCTCTGTGAAAACTAACTTTTTCCCTTTCTTTCTTTCTTATAATTTCCCATGTTTTGTTCAAGAACTTTATTAGAGTTTCATCTAAAAGTCTTTCCTATTCTCCCATTGTACTTTTTCTAGCATCTTTGTTTGTTTGTTTGTTTTATAGGTGCCTTTTACTTCTTGAATATCTCTGGAGGAAACTAGTTAAGAATGGTTTTTGTTTTTTAATAAAAATTCTCTGAGCTTAGTTCTGGCTGTAACATTGTTTTGAAAACTCAGATTTGTTCCAACATTAGAATAACTTTGCCACTATTTCTCTCCTCTTTTTGTTGCCCCCTAATTCCCAAGAAGTAATTTTCCTCTCATCAGTTTAATTCTCTTTATTTAATAGCCTTGCACTGCTGCTAAGGGACAGCTTTTAGTGGTTGCTTTGCCATTTCAGACCTTCTTCCATATCTCTGCCTACCAGCCAGGAAGCCTTTCTCAGCACTCTCTAAACCACCCCTCTACTGTGTAGTCCTTTACTGCTTAGTATTTATTACAGGCAGAGGTTTAGAGTAAAGTTGATAATTGCTCTAGTGATATGTAGTAAGCATGAATAATTTCAAGAACATCAAATAATTGTACTTTTACTCAGAATAAAATTAATCTTAAGACGTGATTTCTTGCTGCCAATGTATTAAGCTAGGATTGTATTAAGGTACAGTAATAGAAACCCTTGCTTAGAATGGCCTTAGAAATAATTTAATTCTCTCAAAAATAAGTCCAAGAATAAATTAAATCAATGACTCAGTAATGTCAGATCTTAAATCTATGCACTTCTCTTTAGCAAGTCTTCATAGTTATGGTATGGCTGCTGCCACTCCTGCCATCATGTCTGCATTCAAAATGGGAAGAAGAGAAAGAGCCTGGCAGATGAGTCCTATTCATTTTTGTCAGTAAAGCAACACTTTCCCAGATAGCCCTGTAGCATACTCTGTTTTTGTCTTAGAGCCAAAGACTAGGTCACATGGGAGCTCCTAGTTTCAGGGGAAACTGGGGCAGTATTGTTCTTTACCCTCTGTCATGGCAGGCAGCAAAGAAGCTCGAGTGGAGATGGGCTTTGGAGAGCCAGTTAAGAGCCAGTTGCTGTGAGCAAGACAGGGTAGGGAAAGCAGTTGCACCTAATATATCAGGTTCATCCTTCATTTTAATAAGCGTGTGTGGTGTGCTTACTCTGCCACAGCACTGTGCGGGGTGCGGACAGTGATACAGATCCCAGGGAAACTTATTTGGGGAACAAGAGAAAACAAGGTGGGCCTGGGCACAGAGTGTATCAGGCGGGGCAGGGCTGGAGAGGTACAGAATGGGATGCTGGAAGATGGCTGCTGTGGTTAGGAAAATTGGGAAAATTTAGAAGATCTTGAAGGGGTGAATTTGCTCATTCAGAATGAATGGGGTCCAGATCAAGGATTTGAGTTTTTGTTCCATACACCAGTGGTTTTTAACGTGTACCAGGATCACCTGGAGGACTAGTTAAAACATAGATTGCTGAATCCCACTCCCAGGATTTGTGAGAGGCCTGAGCTGGGGCCTGAGAATTTGCATTGCTAGTAAGTTTCAAAGAAAGGACAGCCCTTTGGCATATCGTGCTGAGGCAGTGAGTTAACTGAGTAGCCCAATTTTCTCATATAAAAAGTTGGATATAACATCAACCGAGGAATGGATTAACAAACTGTGGTATATGTATACCATGGAGTACTATTCAGCCATAAAATGATGTTTACGTCTTTTGTATTAACCTGGATGGAGTTGAAATACGTTCTTCTTAATAAAGTACCACAAGAATGGAAAAGCAAGTATACGTGTACTCACTACTAATATGAAGACAGTAGACCATCTAATACACACTCACGTGAGAGAGAAACTTAATTTAATTGAAGCTGGGGGAGGATGAAGGAGGGAGAAGGGAGGGGAATCGGTGAGCTCCCACAGAACGGGCACAATGTAAGGGTAGATGGAACACCTCCTGGGTGTAGGACACAGGTACAACGAGACTCTACCTAACAAATGCAAACCCTGTAACTTAGTTGTTTGTATGTTCACATTAATCTGAAATTTTTAAAAAGTTAAAAAAAAATTTGTGTATGATAACACCTTCCTTGTTTTGGGGCATGAGTGATTTTGTGAACTCTATTTACTTTTTTTCTATATTCTTGTTCTGGCATCTGGGGCCTCACTGAGTGGGGAGAGACTGGCTTCCCAGGGCCTCCTGAAGACATCAGACACGTGCCTGCAGAAGCATCTCAATGTGCAAAACGGTCAGTGCACATGTCCACCAGGGTCCTACGGTGCAGGCCACCATCCCACAGCCTCAAATCATTCCAGGGCCAGTTACCCGACAACCAGGAACCACCCTTTGAGCCCAGAGGCTGTCAAATTATTAAAACTCACCAATCCCAAACCTGCTCAGCTTGCTCACCTCACTTTACCTACTGCTTCCCACAAGACTACAGGAAAGGCCCATACTCAAACTTCCGTCTCTCTGCCTTCCAACTGAGCCTGGTCCGGGGACTTCCCCAGGCGGCTTTGCCCCCTAAGCATAAACTTCTTCATGACAATCACATCCGTGTCTGTGTGTCTTACCATACCCAGTTAAAACAAATCTTGTGAACATTTAAAATGATGATACCCACATAGAATGCTTGTAAAACACTTGCAGAGAGAGCCCCACCTATGCATCAGGCAAAGAGGAGTCCTGTGAGGCATTTTAGGATGAGTGTCTAAGGGTAGCAGAGGATGGATGGGAGGTGGAGATGGGCAGAGATGGGGTGGAAAGACTTTGTGATAGTCTAGGGCTGAGTTCTAGCTTGGGACTGTGATAGAAAGGGGAGCAATTGGTGCTAAAAATATTAGTGATATAAAATTGGGAAGATTTGACAATCTCATCAGTGTTGCAAAAGCTAGTGACGTCACCTGAAATGGTTTGTAGTAAGACTGTCTGCACTTTAAAAGCAGCCTGGCAGCTTCTGATGATAGCAGAAGAGTCCTCATTGCTTGATTCCAGTCCAAAAAGTGTCTTGTTTTTAATGAGGCCGGGACAACTAGGTAGCATGTTAGGGGAGATTCCAGAGTCAAGATGTACCATGGTGATTTTTTCTTCAACTTCCCATTCCCTAAAGTATGTTTAGCACCTGGTATTCACCAACACCATAGTTATTAACTGGGTGTTACATGAAATACATTTTTCATATTTTTTTAGATAGGGAAATGACAAGTTAGCTGAAATTAGAGCCATTTTACTTATTGCAGGACTTCTCAGAGTGTTTAATATTTTAATGGAACTCAGTTAATGGAGAATATTATATTCAGTGTTCACAGAAGCTTTTCCTTCAGTGTCTTATGAGTCAGTTTTTTCATGGAACACCTTTTGGGAAATACTGCTGCTTCCTGACAAGCTGACAATTAGAATTTTTATGGGCGCTGTTGATTGTTCTCTGGAAGCTCATAAGTAGGACAGTGCAGAATTTTTAGATCAATTTGCCCAGATGCTGTTTTGCTTTCAGTTTGTTGTGTAAAGGAAAATAATTAAAATTAAAAGATACGACTTAGACCCAGATGTCATCTACACAGTGCCTGTCATTCTGTGGAATGACTCATCCCTTAAAAATGGTATACAGTATCCATCATCTTGATGGTGAAAAATAATCTTACAAGGATGAGCCCTAAAAATAGAGACTTCCTAAAAATAGCATCACCTGTTAGGTCGCTTCCTTTCCTTGAAGATTACCTTCAGGGTCAGGTCTTTAATGTTGTGCCGAGGTATTTCAGGAATAACTAAGGAAGACTCAGATGAGTGGAAAATTGGCCTAAGTGATCTCCCATGCCTTTTCCACCCAACATTGATGATTTTTTCCAGTCAGTAAAACGGGTTCTAGAATTTTCCTTAATCCTTTTGATCTTTATTCACATGAGTTTATGACCCCCAAATTTTACAAACAGAGTTGAGCGGAATTTGTAGCCCAATCAGCTGCCCTACAGTACTTTTATTGGGCATTGTAATTTACATGTAGTTGATGTTTAATTGCTATACTTAACACTTATTTTTAAGCAAAAATTAGTAAAAACTTTAAAGAAAGCATTACAGCTTAAAAACATGTATATAGTATAAATGTTTATATTTAAACCAGGATATAGAGGACCTAATGCTCATAGATTGTTTGTTTTTAGTCTTTGGTGGGAATTATTTATGCAAAGTTTGTGCTTAAATAACTAGTGCTTGGTTTTTGTTAATTTTTGTATTATTTATAACTTAAAACACAGATCATGTGTATTCTTATAGATATACTCTTATATATATAGTAGAACCACCTCCCTACATTGATCACCTCCTTAAGTTGACTTACCGTATATACTCGAGTATAAGCCAGCTTATACTCGAGTATATACGGTAATTTTCTTTTCTTTTCTTTTCCTTTTTTTTTTTTTTTTTGAGACAGAGTCTCACTCTGTCACCCTGAGTAGAGTGCTGTGGTATCACAGCTTACAACAACCTCAAACTCTTGGGCTTAAGCGATTCTCTTGCCTCAGCCTCCTAAGTAGCTGGGACTACAGGCACCTGCCACAATGCACAGCTGTTTTCTTGTTATTGTTGTCATTGTTGTTTAGCACGCCCTGGCTGGGTTTGAACCCACCAGACCTGGTGCATGTGGTTGGCGTCCGCGCCGAGCAGTTGACCTAATTTTCATAGACTGGACATATCAGTACAGTAGACCTAGACCCTTATGTTGACCACCTCTGTATGTTGACCAGTTTGTTACAATCCCTTGAGTGGTCAGCTTATACAGGTTCTGCTGTATGTTATGAAACAGATTAAGAAGAAAATCATGAGCATACTACACAAACATTACCAATTCTATTGAATCCACCTGTAATTTATCCCCAAGTCCAATCTTGTTCTTTTTCTGAGAGATTATCACTGTTTTAAATTTAGTATTAGTAATTGTCATGCTTTCTTTTTTTTTCATAAATGTGTATATATCCCTTCCCACTATGTTGTTTAATGATGTTTGGTTTTGAGCTTTATGAAAATGGTATCCTAATTCAAGTAATCTTTTTGTTATTTTTTTTCTGATCAACATTGTTACTTCTAAGATTTACTTATGTTGTCTGGGGCAATTTTATTGAACTGCTTTTCATTATTGTATGACGTGTCATTGTGTGGCTATATTCCAATTTCTTTATTCCCCTGTTAATGGCTATGTTTTGAATGTAGGTTCCAATGATGGTAAAATCCATTTAATGAGCATAAGAGTGTACATCAAACAATAACAGGAAATATTGTTATGTTGAAAGGCTTTTCATTTGGGTGTGGAGTTTCATTGTCAAATGTATAAGATAACAACATTGTTTTCTACGATGCTGTTAGCAATTTATATTTATAGTAGCGGTCTGCAGAGATTCCATTACTCATAGCTTCACCGTTAGGAATTGTCAGATGTCTACATTTTTGCCAAAATCGTATATAAAATGGTATATCTTTGCGGTTTTAATATTCCTGATTGCTAATGACATTCACCAAGCTTTTATATATTTGTTAATCCTTACAAAAGAGTGCTAGTCTTTAACCCATTTTTTAATAGAGTTGGTATTTTTTTCTTCTTCTTGTCTTATGTTCGAATGTTAGTCCTTTGGTGGTTATATTTTCTTACAAATACCTTTTTTTCCAGGGTCTGACTTTCTTTTTACTGTTTTTAAAACCATCATAATGATCTTAATGCAAATACATTTATTAATCTTTTGTTTTATGGTTAGTCTTCTTTGTGCTGAATTTTCAAAAGCACCATCTCAGGGTCAGAAATATAAGATATTCTCCAGAGTGTTACAAAAGCTGCCTCTAAAGACTCCATACAAAGGGAAATGGGAAAATTTTGTAAAATAGTTATCTGTACATGTTGGCCCACCTCTTTATAAAATTTTATAATGTATGTTTTGAAAATAAAGTTATAGGCAATTCCTGCGTTAAAAAGATGCGACCAACGTACAGCTTGCACTTGGGAATGGAAGCTATTCCAGTAAGTTCCCGAGTTACAAACATCCTACTTAAATATGACTCACACTTTCAAATAGAGGCTATTACAGGTCACAGGTAAATGTACCCGTTCCGGGTTACACACACATTCAACTTAAAGATGAACCTACGGAACCTAGCTCGTTCTTAACCCAGGGCTGCCTGTCTGTTGAGCTACAGTGTCCCATGTTCCTTACGTATGGCAGCTTTGGGGACATAACTTATCACAGTCTATTGGTGTTATCATTTTACCAGCTTGAGTGATATCTTTCCTCCCTTTATGTCCCTTTATCCTCCCCTGAATATCATATAATTGTAATATTTCCTCTCTCTATATTGAAGACCTGTCAGACAATGTTATAAGTATTGCTTTAGCCATCAAACATAATTTAGAAAACCTAAGAGAAGGATAGTCTATTATATCTACCTGTATATTTTTGTTCATCATGTTCTTTCTTCCCTCCTGATATTCCAAGTTTGCTTCCTTTATCATTTTTTTTAAAATTATTTTTGTGTAACTTCATTTAGCAAAATCTTCAAGAGGCTTTCTTGCGATACATTCTGTTAAAAAATTTGAGATTGTTTTGATTTCCCCTTCATACCTGAAGAATATTTTCATTGGATATAGAATTCTAGGCTGACACTTACTTTCTTTCAACCCTTGAAAAATGACGTGCCACTTTCTTCTCGTCTCCAAATGTTTTCTGAGAAATCTTCTGTCATTCTAATTATTTTCCCCCTATCATTACAGTACCGCATATGTCTCCTGCTTTAGAGATTTAGCTTTAGTTTTTGGAAGTTTGGATTAGGTGAGTCTTGGTGAAGATTTCTTTGTGTTTAGAAGATCCTCATTGGGATCTGATCAGCTTTTTAGACGTGTAGGGTTGTGTCTTTTTGCCAAATTTGGGGAGTTTTTAGACATTATTTCTTTGAGTGTTTTATTTTATATTTTGTAGCCTACCTTTTTCCCTCTTCTTCTCGGATGCTGATGACACAAATATTTGATCTTTTGTTACGGTCCCTTGGGTCCCTGAGGCTTTTTTGTTTGCTGATGTGTTTGGTTTATTTTTGTACTGTTGTTCAGACGGGAACATTTCTATTATGCTTTGTTCTAGTTCACAGATCCTTTCTTCTTCTTTTGCCTTCATTGGGCTATTGAACCCATCCACTAATTTTTTTTTTTTTTTAAGATTGCTGGATTTTTCAGGTCTAGAGTTTGTTTCTGTTTTTTTATTTAAGTATGTTCATAGCTGCACATTGAAGCACTTTTATCATAAGTGCTTTCAAGTCTTTGTCAGATAGTTGTAGTCGGCATCTATCGATTTTCTTTTTTCATTTAGTTTATCTTTTCATATGATAGTTCTTCATATGATGAGTCATTTTTAACTGAAATCTGCACATCGCAGGTATTATGTTATGAGACTCAGGATGTCATTAAACTTTGTCTTGTAGCTGGTGTTTCTCTAAACCATTCTGGTAGGGGGCGGAGGAGTGCTGCTGTCTTTTTGCCGAGTAGAAGTCCTGATTCCCACGTGACTGTCAGTGACCCTTCACGGAGGGACGTGGCTCCCCCTGGGCCTCTCTGCTGCCTCCGTGGCTGGGAGGGAGAAGTGCCTCTTGGTTGCTCTCCCCACGGTGCCACTGAGGCTGTGGGAGGCAGTGGCTTTGTTACTACCGGGCATCAGACTGAAGGCCTGCTGTCCACAGGCCTTCTGTGGTACCACCCGAGTGGCGGAGAGGGGAAGCTTCATTGTCACTGGTTGGAGTAGATAGGTGTCTGTCCCTGCAGTGGAAGAGGATGGGCTTTGTCACTGCCCAGCAGTGATAAATATCTCTCCTCTCTACTTGACATTCTTTGACACTTCCACCCTGGTGAGGGGAGGGAGCTGGGTACCTTGTTACAGCCTGGCAAGGGTAGAAGCCTAGGCTCCCCCCTCAGTTCAGCTTTTACTAGTATGGGTAGAGCAGGACAAGAGCTTTTTGTGGTATTTGGCTTCTGTGAGCATTTGTTGCCTAAAAGTTTTCTTGCATAGCTACCCCTTTCTTCATCCTTTATCTGCTGAGACCAGGCTTTCGTTGAGATGCCTTTTGTTTGTGCCTGTTTTAGGTTGCTCATTTCTTTTCCTTCTTTCTTTTCTTGAGACTGAGTCTCACTCTGTCACCCAGGGTAGAGTGCTATAGTAGTCACGTAGTTCACAGCAGCATGATCCTCCTGCCGCAACCTCCCAAGTAGCTGGTATGTCAGGCATGTGCCATAACACAGGCTACTTTTTTTATTTTTAGTACAGATTGAGTCTTGCTCTTGCTTAGGCTGGTCTTGGACTCTTGAGCTCAAGCACTCTGCCTGCCTCAGCCTGGCAGAGTGCTGGAATCACTGGCGTGAGACGTGGCACCTGGCTGAGTTGCTCATTTCTTGAAATGGAAATGTGAAGCAAAACATCCTCACCATTTCATTCTGAGGTCTGGAGGTGCCCAGCCAGTAATCCTTTTCTCCCCTTTTCAGAGGCTTCTTGTGTTTGTTTTATACACACTGTCCTAGGTGTTTACTTGTATTAGCAAGAGGAAGTACTGAAATATATTCATGCATCTTCTTGGAAGCAGAGGTCCAATTGCTTATGTTTTCATACCATGTATTGTTTGTTCTTTGATATTTCCTACATATGTTACAGTCTTTCCTAATACCATATTTCCTAATACCATGTCAGAAAAAAAACCCCAACAGAAACCTAATGTAATCCTTCGGGCTCTTTATATGTTGTTTCTTCTTTCCTTCTCTGATTCTTAAATCCTGACGATTTGCTCCTTTCCTGGCACCACCCTGAAGTTACTGCGGCTTCGTGTTGATCTCAGCCTCACACTTCAGCTCACCCTCATTTGCCATTTCTCACATTGAGGACCACGTACAGGCATGTATGTCTGTAGATATGTTCTTAGGGGTTGATACGTTTTTTTCAAATTTCAGAATCCTGGGCGGGGATGTGTGTGTGTGTTTCAAGCTGTCAGTGAGAATGGGGTGGAGATGCCGTGCAGCCCGAAAGGCTGTGCTTGTGATCTGATGTCCGGCACTAGGGTGGGCCTGTACTTGTAAATATCTGTTTCAAACTATCTTTTGACTTTTGTCATCCTCGTTAAAAAGCTTTCAGTGTTTATTGATCAAAAAAAGTCTTGATTGTTTTCATATGAATTTGCAGGGGGTTGTGTGTGTGAGAGAGACACAAGCTGAGAGGAAAAGATGAACCCCGCACATTAGATTTAGGGGGTTGCAGTACCCCTGATGTGCGGCAGGGGGCGCTAGCAGGTCCACATCTGAGTCTTTTCCCTAAATGTGGAAATCTCAGGTTTAAGGTCTAGACTTTCAAGTAGACCCAACACTTATAGCCAGACCTTGGTAGTGGCATTTGCGCTGGTTGCCAGGACTCAATACCATCCATTTGTTTGTTGTTTATTGATCCCGTCTCAGATTTCTGCAAATGAGGTCACTTGCTGGGGGTAGAGGGAAGGGCTATGGGTGAAGGAACCTTAATTTTGCTACTTAAAAAAATACATTTGTCGGGGAACAAAAAAATATGTTTATTGTTGTTAATCCATGTTCCAGTCTTTAACCAGAAGGCTTTCAGAGAATTCTCTTTGCCATGGATGTTGGTGCTCTGGTTCTTTGAGTTTCCTAGTAAATGCCGGTCCTGCCCACATAGTCTCTTGTGAGAGGTGTCTGCTACTAATGTCTCTGTTTTTCTACTATTGAAGAGACTGGAGAGTGATTATGAAGGTGCGTTCTTAGTTTTCTCCCTGATATGTTTCTTATGTTCTCTTTAGGGCTGAAAAGACTGAAGTTCTGAGTGAAGACCTTCTTCAGGTAAGGCTGTCACTGACTCTGGGCTCGTGGACACCAAACACGTTTTCCCTTTTAAAATTAAGCCGTCCCCAAAGCTGTTAAAACTGCTCCAGCTGCTCTCCTCCGACAAACTGTTGAGAGATACAAATTTTTTTTTTTTTTTTTTTGTCTTCTACAACAGTGCTTTGCATGTTAAGCGCTGGTTTATGTAAGAAGATCTTTCCAGAGAGATTTAAAGTCATTTTATCAGGCCAGGCATAGTGGCTCACACCTGTAATCCTAGCACTCTGTGAGGCTGAGGCAAAGGGATCACTTGAGCTCAGGAGTTTGAGACCCGCTTGAACAAGAGCGAGACCCTGTTTATGCTAAAAATAGGAAAAACAGCCAGGTGTTGTGGCACATGCCTGCAGTCCCAGCTTCTTGGGAGGCTGAGGCAGGAGGATAGCCTGAACCCAGGATTTTGAGGTTGTTGTGAGCTATGATGCAACAGCACTCTACCCAGAGCAATAGACTGAGACTCCGTCTCTAAATAAATAAATAAATAGATAAATAAATGAATAAATAAACATAATAATTTTATCACACAGTTAGCAGGAGAGGTCCAGAGTCTGTGATCACTGTCCCTCCCGTTCTCTATGGCTAAAAGTTTTCTCCCAGGCGTCCTTGTCTCTGTGGAAACATAAGCCCTGATCATCCCCCACCCCCTGCCCTCTGCAGTAGCACCACCCCTGTTCTGTCTACAGGTGGAGAAGCGTCTAGAGCTGGTGAAGCAGGTGTCCCACAGCACGCACAAGAAGCTGACTGTGTGTCTGCAGGGGCAGCAAGGGGCAGAAGCCGACAAGCGCTCCGTAAGTGCCTTCCTCACCTCAAGCAGCTTAAACCTTGCCCACTGAGGACAGGGATCTCACTCTTGGAGCCCTATTTGGTGTAGCTGCCCCACCCTGCCTATTTCTGCAGCGTGACCGCCCTCCGACTGTTCCTGCTTTTTAGCCCCACCTAAAACATCCCCACCCTCCCCAGGCAACGTTTGGGTCCCACGTGCCATCCTCCCCAGGGTGATGCAGCCAGGGGAACGACAGGGGTATGCTCCACACTCCACCTCTAAAGAAGCTTTATCCTTGATGGGTATCTTACCCTTGATTCAGCTCATTCATAGATTGCATTCAGCATCTTAAGATCTTGTGGAAAAAATAAATTATACTGTAGTTTTAGAGGTTATGAGTGACCTATCAGGGCCCTCAGAAAATCATTTTTGCTATTATGAGTCAATAAAGAGAGCTTGCTAAACAAGGCTACTCTAATGCCTTTGCACATCACCTGCATTAGTGATTACGGGCATCACCCAGTGATGGTCCACTCAGCCGGCTGAGGTGTGAAGCGTCGTTGCAGGAGCCTTCCCCCTCAATAGTCACCAAAGACTAAGGGACATTCTTCGATGTGGCTTTATGACAAGGGATTTGCCATCTGGGAGATCTTTTTTCCTCCTTCTTTGAGTTTGTAGTCTACATTTGGTTTCTGTTGGGTTTTTTTTTCTGACATGGTTATTGGTTTACCCGTCCCCATGTGCTCCAGTCCTCCTGTCACTGGCTGTACTGCACAACCTGGTTTACTTCCTCCGTCGGTCTTTCCTTTTTCTCTTCCTGGCCCTGATTTCTTCTTTTTTAATATTCCTAGTGGGAGTCACTTGTGTGTGGTACAAATGAAACTTTCACTGCTCTGAAAAATATATATAGAAATAATTCTGCACGTATCAAAGATTTCAGAAGGGGTGCCTACATAGTCTAAAGGGACAGTCTGAAAAACTATTTGACATGAAACCTTTTTATCAAAACAATATCTAATGGGCGGACTCTAGGCATGGCTGTGGGGGCAGGTTGGGGCCTCGCCTGCCTGTGATCTGTGTTCTTTCGTTTGCACGAGGAAGCACTGTTTTTAAAGTAGTCCAAAGTCCACTATGTTTTGGTATCAAGAGTAGCATCTGAATGTCACCACCAGGGACTTGGAACCAGCCTTTGGTCTCGGGAGGTGGATTAGTACTAGCACTATTTTTCTAGAATAAGGTGGAGTTTTCAGTAAGGAGGTATATCAGTCCCAGGTGTGGTCCATGCCACGTTCTGCATGTTTAAGCACATGTAAGTTGCTTTTAGTTAGTTAGTTATTTCTCTTTTAACAAACTATTTGCTCTTTAGCCATGTAGCTATGGTTTCCAACGCCTAGAAGTTTATCACACACCTTTAAACGTTTGGCCCTGAAAACTGTGGCTGACTGTCAAATGCAGATGGGCAGAAAAGTGGAGTTTTGTTACCACTATCTAGTGACCAGAGAAAGCATTATTGTCCTTTGGGTACTGAGTAAAACTGAGTTCCTTATGTGAGATGGAGACGGAAAGGATGTGAGTTAGACTTCCATTTCGCCGGCTGTAGTCCAGGCTAATAGCTGCTCATTCACAGGTGTTTAAGTTTCTCAGTGTAAGGAAGGTGTCTGGTTTGTCAAAGTCCTTTCATTTCCAACAAATAAACTGCTGGCATGTGAAAGAGTTTCTCCACCTTATTCAACAAATGCTTGGAAAGCACTGAGTCTGCCATGCAGGGCTGCGTGCAAGCCAAGTGCTGAGTAAGCCGTGCAGGACCCGCATCCTGGGAGCTCCTTGCGCAGGGAAGCAGGCGTCACACGCTACACACATTCATGCTGAGCTGTCTTCCTCCTGAGAGGAATAGCTTACTCGCAAGTAAATTATAGGAGGTTCCCTGGGGGAGTGGCTGTGAAGGGTAAGTAAACAGCAGCAGCTCCAAAAGGGGTGAACATGCTTCTAGAATGGGGGGGGCAGCATGTGCCAAGTTCCCAGAGGCAGGAAGGCGTTTGGCATTTTTCAGAAACACACAGGTGGCCAGAGTGACTGAACTACAAGCAATGTCCAGGTAATGAATAAGATGGGTTCTGTAGGTTTGTTCTTAGGTTGAATTTGTATGTAAGTTGGAACAGGCACATTTACCTATCACCTGCCATAGCCCATTCATTCAGTGTGAGTCCTGCGTCAGTGGGATGTTTATAACCTGGGGACCACCCATGTAGAGTGTTGCAAACCAGTGCAGAGAAGGGGAGCAAACCAGAGTGGAATTGGTGGGAACTGAGGAAAATACAGCACAAGAGAAGACACAGAGACAAAAGATGGGACCGGGAGGACTGACCAAGCTGATGGCTGCAGCCAGCCCCAAAGCACAAAATCAGCTTTTTTTTATAGTATCTGTACAGTGTTGTTGGTATGTGTTCCCCATACACAATATGGGGAAATAGCATAAACAAAGGACATATTTTTGATCTTACAGTACAATTGGAAAATGTAAATGACTTCAGTAAAGGCAAATCATCTTGTTAATAGTTTCTACTCAACTTTGTTAATATATGATAAGAAGTAAGAAGGGAAAGATCAGGAGGATCTCTGCATAGTTAACAAGACAAAGAAAGAGCTACGTGACTCCTGGCACAGGGAGCATGAAGAAAGGAATACGGTGGTTTGGGGAAGGAGGAGAAGCAGTTGTGGGTTCATTCCCTGAATGTTCCCCAGGCTGTGGGGGCCCTGCCGCCTCACGGCCTGCTCTCCACAGTAGAGAATGAGGAGGTTGTAATGTGAGATGGGATTTCAGGGGATTGAGCAGACTTTGTAGGGCATGGTGAGGATTTGGACTTTGTCCCTCAAAGCAGAAGAAAGCCAAGGTTTTGACAGTGACATGATCAGATGCGCTGATGATTGTATAGATAATGAATTCATGGGGTGGAGGCCAGTTGCACCATTTTGGGAAGGATCCAGGTGAGATGCCCTGGGGGCTGAGAGGATGAGAAAGGAGGGTTTGGGGTAGACCCTGGAGGTGGAGCACAAACCGCTTGGTAATTGAGTGGAAGTGGGGGTGTGAAGAGGCGACAGGGGTTTTGTGGTCTCTACCTTGAGCCACTGTTGAATCCATGGAGTTGCTGAGGTCACAGGGAAGAAGATACTGGGTGAGAAGACAAATGACCCTTGAACCCAAGCCCCCCCGAAACTGCAGCATTTCCAGCTTTGATGGGAGGAGGACCCAGCAAAGCAGGCAGCAGCACTGTGGTAGGGAGAGGTACTGTAGGTCCACATACTTGCTGCTCCCAAATCCCAGGCACCGCCCTGTCTTCTTCCCTTTCTGTGACCCCCACGTCCTGCTTGCTGGCTCTTCCACCAAACAGTTTCCATTCTGTTTCAACACTTACCACTCTGGTCCAAGCAGCTGTCATCTCTTCCTGAACGCAGAGGTTCCTGTCATGTCTTCCACTCCGACCCCCTCCCATCCTCCTTCCCTGCAGCTGCTGAGAGAGCATTTAAATGGAAATCAGATGATGTCACTCTCCTGCCTGAATCTCACCCAAGGATTCCCATTGTGGAATACCATCCCTACTCCTTACCTCAGCCCCCTGGACCCTAAGGATGTGTCTCCCACCGCGTCTTGGGGGTCTCTGCCTCTGCTGGCCTGGCACCCTGCACGCCTGGCTCTCAGCCCTCTCTGGCCCTTGCACTTGCTCTGTCTTCAATAGGGAATGCTCTGACCCAGTATTTCAGGCTCAGGGAGCTTTTCCCTGACCTTCTAATTGAATGTTTGCCATTTCCTCTCACCCCAGTCCTATCACCCTATTTTGTTTTCTTCATAGTGCATATTATTATTATCTGAAATCGCTGTGATCACCCATTTCTACCCCTGATAAGGAAGCACAGATCTCCTCTCTCCATCAGCTGAGTTCTCAGTGCCTAAAACAGGGCCTGCCACAATGGAGCAGTGACAAAAATAGGTTCAGGTCTTGAATGGCTGGTCTGTGAGTATTTCAGGCACCGGCCTGAACACACTAGCTTGCCAATTCGAATCCTTCCTGCTCTGTAATGGGCAATTTAGCTTGGTGCTTCTGAGGTGAAGCTCCAAATCTGATTGCCTGAGGGAGAAAAGCCAAGTTCTATTGCTTTCTGATTTTGCCTGACCTTGGGCAAGTTAATTACCTTGTAAGCCTTAGTTTCCTCATTTGGGAAATAAGAGCAGTAATAATTTTCTACACAGTAGGGTGTTTGGGAATTCGACAAGGTAATGCATGCTCATGCCTAGCACAACGCTTAGCTTATTACGAAGGGAATTAACCTGCTGCTGTCAGCAATGGCCCCACTTTGATTGGGCCAAAGTAACAGTTGAGAACTATTGAACCCAGGGCAAAAATTTTGGGCTTTGTCAAACACAGAAGAGCCAGTTGCCTGGGCTTGTAATTAAGGATAGTAGATACAGTTTTTGGATACAAGGAGGATAGTAGATAACAGTTTTTGGAGGTAAGGAGTATGATAGTATGTGTGTGTGTTTGGGGATCAGGTAGGGTTAGAATGATGCTTTCTACCTCTGCGTCATCCCGCAAACTATGTTGCATATGCCAAGGTAATTTTTAGAGAGAACCTATCTCAGATAGATCAGAGTGACTGCACTCAAATCTTGGGACATTGTTTCCGTCTCTTAATTCATAGGATCTATCTGAACTCTAGAACCAGGGGAAAGTTTATTTCGATGGCTTCTCTTGGACACTGAAAATCATCGTGCAACATGAAGTTTGCTAAGATCTTTCCACCTGGGCAGTATTGGATCAGGACTGGCTTCACCCAGCGTGGATCTTTGACAGCAGAGGCAAACAAATTTCAGCAGCTTTCTAGATCTTTGGGCAATTTAATCCTTTTGAGACTGGATGGTCTTGTACATGAAATGGGAGTGACCAAAGTGTTGTGGAAGAGAGCAAATAAATAATGCCTTAATGACAGAGAGTCACTAGGGTATATGAGATTGCTACAATGCTTGGCATATGTTGAACCATCAATTTCTCCTTCGTCTCAGAGAATTTCTTTAGAAATTTATAATCTGTTAGATGCTTCAGTCTCAACTTCTTATCTAATGCCTTTGGTCATGGATTGCCCTTTGATATGAAGATATACCCCCTTAATCCATTTCTTCTCTCCTCTGGTCATTTGGTGACATCCTTTTAACTTGTTGATACTTAAAGCATTGACGCAAACAAAAACTCATCAGTAATTTCCACCAAGTTTTACCTGAAAGCCCTCTTTTCCCACCCAGGGAATCTAAGTGCTCAAATTCACATCAGTATCTCTCCTGGAATGACAGTTAGGTACCCCATCAGTAGAGGACTTGAATAAACGTATTTTGTCAATTGCATTATTTAGTGATCTATGTAGCCATTAAAACAAAACTTTAAAAAAGATAGCTCTGTCATGTAACGATGGGACATGATAGGAAAGGTAGACCACTTGTGTGGAAAGGAAGGCAAGGCACAGAGTCATGCATGTAATATTTGTAGAGGGAAATAGTCACTACAAGTGGACACACACACATATGAGACTGGATGTGGTGGCTCACACCTGTGAAATTTTAGCACTTTGGAAGCCTGAAGAGGAAGGATTGCTTGACACCAGGAGTTCAAGACCATCCTGGGTGACATAGAGAAACCCCATCTTTACAACAATTTTTCTTTTTTTAAATGGATTTGCTCAGAATATTTATGGATCAACAAAAATCTGGTCACCATCATGATCTCTGGTGAGGGGGAGTCATTGGTTGAGGGATAGAGTGGAAGGGAGACTTTGCTGTGAATGCTCCAGCACCTTTTAGTTTTATGCCATACATATGCATATATTTTGTACTCAAAAATTTATTCATTCGACAGAGAGCAAGAAAAAAGAAAAATAGAAAAGTCATGTACCTTGTTAAACATATAAAAAACGAAAAAGCAATTGAAGCAGGAATACTTTTCCTGATTTTTGGTATTTTCTCTTAGTACTGTCCTCTTTGCCAGCGAAAGGCATCTCGGAATTGTCTGTGAGGATTGAAATGAGGAGAAAATGATGTTGCTTAACCTGGCTCAGGAGCAGGGTACCTCCAGCCCTGCCACTTCAAACTCTGTTTCCCAGTCTGAATTTTGCAGAAGAGATGCTTTGCTGTCCCCTCACCATGTTCCCTCCGAGCCTCTGGTCAGCCTCGTGGACCTCCAGTGGCCATTCTCATCCCGTGGAGCTTGACCTTCACTTTTCTATCACCCACTGGCGCCGTTTTCTGCTAATGCACTAACAGGACAGAACAGACTTAGTCTTTTTTCACATTTGGAAAAACTCCGCTGTCCTGGTAGATAGATTTCTCCAGAGGATGTTGACTCCTGGGCCATTAGAAGTTCCCTTCCTCATAGGCAAGATCCTCACATACTCCTCTCTTAGATTTTAGAAAGATTCTGAAATGCTGAAGTCTTGTCCTGAAGGACAGTTATGAGAGTGTGAATGTTCGTCATAAACCAGAATGGTCTTTTTATGTGAGCTGGCCAGTATCACGGCTGCACTATCTGACATTTTGAGGTAGAATGTTTTCATGGATTGGTTATTGGGATGTTTTAGGACTTGCCAATTCAACCAGGGTTCTCAGTCTCCTGCTGTTGACATTGGGAGCCTGGCAGGTCTTTGTTGTAGGAGACTGGTGTGCATTGTAGGACACGGAGCAGCATCCCTGGCTCTGCCCACTGGGGGCCAGTAGCATCCCCCATATTGTGACAACCAAAAATGTCTCCAGATGTTGCCAGATGTCCCCAGGAGGGCAAAATAACCCTTTGTTGAGAACCTTGACCTGTGCCCTTTCTCTGAGGCTGTAGCCAGAATGTTCTGCCTGTTTCTGTGAAGAACACACTCTGTTTCTCTACACTCTCACACACACTTCTGTGACCACAGGTATGGGTGTTTCCCCCACCCCAAGCACTTCTCCAACTCTCCAAACACCAGCTGGGTTTCCCACAATTCAGTTCATTCCTGACATGTCTATCTGGAGTTGGGATGGGATCCCTCAGCTTAAGGACTCTGTCCAGCAAGACCGGTCACCCCAGTTCAGATGCCAGTTGCAAATCCTGGCCTTTTGTGTTTCTGACTGACCAGCCATAAGGGGTTCCCACAGCCACCTCCTTGGCTGTGATAATATTTGCATGAGCTAAAATGACTCTCAGACCCCAGGAAAAACCACTAATGTTAGCCAGTTGATTGTGAAGGATCTCATGGAGGGTGCAGAACAGTCAGATGAAAAGAGACTTAGGGCAAGGCATGGTGACGTTTATTCTGCAGCTCCACCATTAGAAGTAAGTTCCATGAGAGCCGTGTCTGGTTTTCTTTACCACTGGCGTGGTACCGGCCCTCCATAGACACTGGGATAATGAGTGAATTATCTTGGAAGCTCTGTGCATTTTAGTAACACCAGGAGGCTCTGGGCTGGGCGTGAGGCAGTCACTTTATCTGTTGCAGACCCACCTTTGCAGCCAGACAGACTGGAGGACCTGAGGGGATAGCAGCAGCTCTTACCTTGTTCTTGCTCTGCCTTCTGTCTGCATGTGCTGTTTGGTCTGAGCTCAGAAAGGAGAGGGCTGGTCGGTACTCAGTGAGGAAAGAACAGGTCATGCTACGCTCCTTGCCCTCCCTCCAACGTGAGGTCTTAACATTCAATACATTTGTACTCTTGCAACTATCATCACTATCTAATTCCAGAACGTTTTCACCATCCCCAAAGGAAACCCCGTGCCCATTAAGCCGTCTTTCTGCATTCCCTCCTCCCCTCACAGCTCCCTGGGAAATGCTACTCCACTTTCCGTCTCTAAGAAGATGCTTATTCTGCATATTTCCTATAAATAGAGTTGTGCGCTCTGTGTCCTTTCGTGTCTGGCTTATTTTGCTGTTATCTGCGTGACGTCTGCAGCGCTGGTCCGTTTTGCTGCGTGTCAGAACTTCATTCCTTTTTATGTTTGAATAATGTTGCCTATCCAGCATTCCCAGTATGGCTGGATAGTCCACCTTTGTTAACTCATTTATCCATCAACAGATTTTTGAGTTGGTCCTACTTTTTTGGTTGTTGTGAATAGGAGTGTTACTCGCATGTGTGTGCACGTTTTAGTTTGAATATGTTTTCAGACACCTTAAGACTCACGTACACTCACATACATACATACACACACACACACTGCCCCGCGAGTGTGCCATACGGAAATTCTTTTTAACTTCTCGACATACTACTAAACTTTCACAGCATTGCACAGTTTTAAATTCCCACTGTAATGCATTTAGGTTCATTTCTGCAGGTGCTCACCAATATTTATTTTCTGTTTTCTTTTAAAATTGTTATTAATATTGTTATAACCATCTTAATGAGTGTGAAGTGCTGTCTCATTGTGGCCTTGATTTGGGATTCTCTAATGACTAATGAAGTGCATCAGCTTTTCACATTCTTATTAGCCATTTTTATATCTTCTATGGAGTGTACCTTTATTTTGATTTCTTCTTCTTTTGCATTGTAATTGTGGGTGAACAGTTTTCTCCCTTTTGACCATAAGGTGCCTCATTTATAAAACAGGGCTAATATTCTCTTCAAGAAAGAGACTGATGTTTAAAAATTATGTTTACATTGCTCAAATCTTTGTTAACATGATTTTGAAATGTTTTCCTTTTTTTTCCTTCTCGCTATTCTACTTCATTTTAACATGCAGCACATAAGTCTTAGGCTTCCTTTCTAAAATGACAAATTTAATTCAGTTTTAATTTTCTGAATTTTGATATTTCTAAGCCTAACCCATCACTACATAATGTGAATCTTTAGGTATAGACATATTTTAAAGTCCGTTTGTTTCTTACCCAATATAATAACACCTAGGCAAATGTTAGCCTTGTTGCTATTTTAAAGTCATCAGGTGACTATTGCAAGTAGTTTTCATTACACTATTTGTTTCCTTTTCAGAAAAAGTTGCCTCTGACCACACTGGCTCAGTGTCTGATGGAGGGGTCAGCTATCCTGGGAGATGACACCCTTCTTGGGTAAGGTGATACTTTGCATGTGTTGGTGCTAAATCTAGGTAAATCCTCGTCCATTAAAAAAGGGATTAGAACTCCTCAGGGAGGCAGTGAGGACACCCAAGTTCCGGTTGGAGACTTGGATGGAGAAGAAGAAAATGTTACCCGTGAGAAATCAAATCGTTTGGCTATAAAGTTATTGGCTGTGTGTGAGGACAGGCCCATATGGAGAGGTTAACAGACAATTGGTGAAGGGCAGTGGCCACACTGCTGACTCTCACAGCACTGTGCAACTTGAAATGTCCACGGCTGATGCATTTGTATTCATATCTGTACATGCTCACCAGTATTTATTTTCTGAGTTTTTAAAAATTATTAGTATTGTTGTAACCATCTTAATGAGTGTGAAATGGTATCTCATTATGGCCTTGATTTGGGTTTTACTGATGAGTAATGAAGCCCATCTTTATATCGCCCAGGGAGTACGCTCCATGGAGGGCTGTCACAGAAGCAAACGTGAAACCTCTCATGGTCAGGTGTTGGAACTTACAGGATTCCCAGGCGAGCAGGGCTTGCTGATTCTGAGTTCACAGTAAAACAAACTAAAAATAGCCCCGTGAGAGAGCGTCAGCAGACACAGTGAGTTGTAGAATCACACACTGAGGACAAGCAGTCATGGAACAATATGAAAAAATGAAGTGACTGTTTAAAATGAAATGTAAAGATTAACTAAAAGAAAAATAATTCTTGACAAAAAGATCAATATGAAAAAAAGAACGGGAAGAATAAAAAAACAGAACTTAAAAATGATTATGTTGATAATTTTTAAACGTTAGTTGAAGTAAACTGGAAATAGTACAAAAATAAAGAATTGGTGAACTTGATGCTACCCAAAGCAATCTGTAGATTCAGTGTGATCCTTATGAAAATACCAGGGTCTAGCCGGGTGTTGTGGTGGGCGCTTGTCCCAGCTACTCAGGAGACTAAGGTAAGCCTAAGCCCAAGAGCTGGAGGTTGCTGTGAGTTGTGACGCCATGGCTCTCTACCAAAGGTGACAAAGTGAAACTCTGTCAATAAATAAATAAATAAATTTAATTTAATTAAAAAAAAAAGAAAAAAACAATGTCATTTTTCATCGAAATAGGAAAAAAAATCCTAAAAATTGTATAGAACCGCAAAAGACCTTGACTAGCCAATGCAATCTAGAGCAAAAAGAACAAAGTTGGAGGAATCATACCACCAGACCTCTAAATATACTAGAAAGCTGTAGTAACCCAAGCAGCATGGCACAGCATATAAACAGACACATAGACCAATGGAACAAAATGGACAATGCAGAAATTAATTCACTTATCTACAGTGAACTGATTTTTTTTTTTTTTTTTTTTTTTTTTGAGACAGAATCTCACTATTTTGTCGTTGGTAGAGTGCTGTGGTGTCACAGCTCACAGCAATCTCAAACTCTTGGGCTTAAGCAATTCTCTTGCCTCAGCCTCCCAAGTAGCTGGGACTACAGGTGCCTACCACACGCCTGGCTGTGTTTTTGTTGCAGTTGTCATTGTTATTTAGCTGCCCCAGGTCAGGTTCAAACCCTCCAGCCTTGGTATATGTGGCTGGTAACCTACCCCCTGAGCTACCGGCACCACCCTACAGTGAACTGATTTTTGACAAAGTGCCAAAAGCACTCACTAGGGTACTGGAAAAACTGGATGTCCATAGACAGAAGAATGAATCTAGACCCCCCCCCCACCTCTCACCCCATATAAAAATCTCAAAGTGATTGCACCTCTAAATGTAAGGACTGAAACAATAAGATGACTAGGATAAAACAGAGGGGAAACGCTTCGGGACATTGGTCTGAGAAAACAAATGAATAAGACCTCAAAAGCACAGGTGACAGAAGCAAAGGCAAACAAATGGGATTAAGTCAAATGAAAAAGTTTCTGCACAGAAAAGACTAGAGAGCATGAAAAGGCAAGCAATGGAATGGGGTAAAACATCTGCAGACTTCTCATCCCGCAAGAGATAAATATCCAGACTATATAAGTAACTCAAACATCTCAGTAGCAAAGAAACGCTTTGATTTAAAAATTGGCAATTGAATGCAAATAATATAACCTAGTCATTTGTAGCCTCATATTAATCTGAAATAAAAAATATATAGTTGGTCATTGTGATGGGTGCCTATAGTCCTAGCTGCTCAGGAGGCTGACCCAAGAGATCACTAGAGCCCAAGAGTTTGAGGCTGCTGTGAGCTGTGATGACACCACGGCACTCTACCCAGGATGAGAGAGTAGATTCTGTCTCAAAAAATATATATATACTGAGAGAAAAATGTTAAAAGAATAAATAAACATTGGCAATTCGTCTAAACAGGCATATCTCAAAAGACATACAAAAAATTGTATATGCAAAAACCTTCAACATCACTAATCAACAGTGAAATGCAGATCAAAACCACAATGAGGTATCATCTCACCTCAGGATGGCTATTGTAAAAAAGGCAAAAAATAACAAATGCTTGTGAGGATGTGGAGAAAAGGGAAGTCTTACACATTGTGGTAGGAGTGTAAATTAGTACAGCCACTATGGAGAAGAATATGGAGGTTCCTCAAAAAGCTACAAGTTTTTTGAGAAATAAAAAACAAATAAAATAAAAAATAAAATATTTTTTGAAATATCATGTGGTGCAGCCCTCCCATGACAGGGAATGCATCCAAAGGAAAAGAATCTGTAGCGTAACAAAGAGAGGCCAAGATCCACATGTTCATTGCAGCATCATTCATAATAGCCAGGATATGGAATCAACCTAGGTATCAAACACAAGATAAATGGATAAAGAAAATGTGGTATATATAAAACATAGAATGCTACTCAGCTGTAAAAAAGCATAAAGTTCTGTCATTTACAGCAATATAGATGCTACTGGAGGACATTATGTTAAGTGAAATGAGCCAGGAACAGAAGGTAAAACACTATGTGTTCTCACTCATATGTAAAAGTTGAAAAAAAAAAAAAAGGGGGGGGATCTCAGGGCGGCACCGGTGGGTAAGGCACTGGTCACATACACCGAGGGTGGGGCCTGGGCCTGCTAAACAACAATGACAATGGCAACAAAAAAATAGCCAGGCATTTGGCGGGTACCTGTAGTCCTGCTACTTGGGAGGCTGAGGCAAGAAACTCACTTAAGCCCAAGAGTTGGAGGTTGCTGTGAACTGTGATGCCACAGCACTCTACCGAGGGTGACATAGTGAGACTCTGTCTCAAAAAAAAAAAAAGAATCTCATAGAAGTAAAAAGTAGAACAAAGGCTGGGAAGGGGAGAGACACGAGGGGTTAGAGGAGATTTGTTACAGGAAATAAGTTCTAGCGTTCTATACAAGTAGGATGACTGTTGTGAATAGTATGTACAGTATAGTTTCACATAACTCGAAGGAACATGTTCAACACAAAGAAATAGTTTTGAGGTGATGGATATGCTAATTACCCTAATTACCCTAATCTAATATACATTACGTGTATCAAAATAGCACATGCCACCCCACAAGTATGTACAATTTTTTTTTATTTTTTTATTAAGTCTTTTGTACATAGATCATAAATACATTTATGCCATTTTCAAAGTGTTGATTATTTGTACAAATTGGAGTGCTTACATCAAACTAATCAACATAGCTTTCACCTCATTTACCCAATAATAGCATTAGGACATTTGTGTTCTACACATGATAGATCCAACTTGTGTTTGCAATGTGCTCCACGGGTGTAGTGTATACAATTATTATCTGTTAGTTACAGCAAAAAGAATTGATGAACTTGAAAAAAATCAGGAGCCGCCACCTGGAATGAACAGAATAAAGTGCAGAGATGAAGTCCCAGGCATAGTTGAGAGACATGCGTGTTAGAATGCAAAGGTATGGCATTCTGTGTAAGTGGGGTTCCTGGAGAGGAAAATAGGCAAAAGGGGAAGTTTGTGGTTGAGTTTTTCTTTTTCGGATTTGAAGTAAAACATAAGTCTTTAGATTTAAGGAGCACAAAATGTTTTGATTGAGATCAACAATAGGATGTCCAGCCCTGGACACATTGTAAAAACTAAAGATTATCAACAGAAAAAGAGAGAAATTAAAATCAACCAGAGGAAAATAGATAACTACCTATGAAAGAGCAATTAAACTGATAACAAACTATTCCTCAGCCACAGTAAATGCCAGCAGATAATGGTGAAATATCTTCAAGGACAATAAACCTAGAATTCCATGATTAACTAAAGCATTATTCAAGAATATGGGAAAATAAAGATTTTCTCAGGCAAAAATTTAGATAAGTTAGTCAGGCACGGTGGCTTAAGTGTGTAATCCAAGCAATCTGGGAGCCTGGGGCAGGAGGATCCCTTGAGACCAGCCTAAGCAAGAGTGAAACTCTATCTCTACTAAAAGTAGAAAAACTCGCTGGGCAAAAAAAAAAAAAAAGAAAAGAAAAAACTAGCTGGGCATGGTGGTGGGCACCTGTAGTCCCAGCTACTCAGAAGGCTGAGGCGGGAGGATTGCTGAGCCCAGGATTGGAAATTGCTGTGAGCTAGGCTGATGCCATGGCCCTTAAGCCTGGGCAACAGAGTGAGGCTTTGTCTCAAAAGCAACAACAAAAACATTTAGACAAATTACTCACATATTCTCACTGAAAGATCTAGTTAAGACTGGTGTGATGTAGATTATGTCCAGAAGAAAAGCAGGAAATGCAAGCAGCAAGGTAGAATAAAAAGTGAATGTGTTGTAGAAGGGGTAAACAACAGTATCTTCTTTCTCTAACCACTGGCTGGGGGTCTGTAAATTAGCGTGATGCAAGTGTGCAGCATCTATAGATGGAGCAAGTAAGAGATGAACAACCGGGAGGGTGGTCATAGTATGGTATGTGGCATCTTAACCAAGAACTATGATTTTCAGAGAAATTACAAGACAGAAATGAAAGACTTTGAGTTTCTGGGGTGGCATATTGTGAGAAGGTAAATATTTGGGGAACCAGTGGAAGGCACTGGTTCGTTAGTGAAGTCTGTTATGTTGATTCCTCTGGAGCCAGCTGATAGGGGTCTAGCCTTGTCTCTAGGGATTAGCCTCTGTCCCTCCCGGTAGGGAGGGGAGAAGAGAGACACCTTTACAAATGAATGCCCTGCTTTTAGGCACTCAGAGGGGGAGCAAAGGGCTTTTTTAGTTTCTCCTTTTCATTTGCCTTAAGCTCAAAATAATTCTTATGCCACAGTGGTGTATTTTAGGGTGGCAGATTCTGCTGCCTTTCAGCGGAAAGGAATTTAAGTAAGCATTCAATTAAAAAAAAAATAGCAATATAAAAATGGATTTTGGGGGGGTTACAAGCAAAGTGAAACCAAAATACTAGGCTATAATGGACCATTGGGGAGGGAGTCAGTGTTTCAAGCTCTTTTGTTGTTTGAGAGGAGGATAAAGGTATTATATTTAAATTTAATATCAAGTATACATGTGAGAAAAGTAACAGAAACCCCAAAAAGAATACAATGAATAACTTCTGAAATAGTAAAAAGATGAAAAAGAAAATAGAGGAAAACCTACAAAAGAGACTGAAAGATAAAGAATCAAGAAAAGAAAAAGCAAAATAGAAAACAAAGGTCACAGCAATTACTGTGTATATAGCATCTGGAATCATAAGAGATGTAAATAAACTCAACTGTTAAAATACAGAGAATCTCAGGTGGCTAAACACGCAATCCTGTTATATGGTATTTCTACGAGTTATGCCTAAAATATAATGATATGGCAAGGTTGGAAGGAAAGGTGACAGATTGAACATACATTTGATTTTGTCCCTTTCCAAAACCCACTAAAACTACAATAAATGGATTTTTTGGATTTTTTTGGATTTTTCCACCATGGCAGGAAAAATAGGAAAGGAAACAACAGCAAGACAGTTTTGTGAAATGTAAGGCATGTGAATGATGAGAGCTAGCGTGACCCGTCTGGGAAAGCTGACTCCCAGGCAAGAAGTAGGAGGTGCTGAGATCCAGCAGAATTGACACCAGGAGATGGTCAGTGCTCAGGAACAGGTGGCAGCCGCAGTCTCTGGAATAGGGGGACTTTGGCGGGGGGGTGGGTGGGGGAGGGAATGGGTGGCTAGAATAAAGAATGTGGGTTGAAAACTTTTTTCAAGTGTCAGTTGGATCTCTAAAACCCAGCTCCTGCCCCCATCTGTAGGACACTCTCATTCCCAGCACTGCCACCACAGCAGAGGCCCGAGCTTTATTCCCTACAGGGGCAAAGCAAAGCATCGCATCTCTAAAATCGGGGCTCCAGGCACAGTGGAGCGTGAGGCTACCACTCAGTCAAGTGGAGGATTGAGTGATCTGACACCTTGGGAGGCCAGTGCTGAGACTCCTCAGCCCCTACCCCAACTCACATGGCCCCAGGCCTTTATTCTGGGGAATCTTATAAACCAGAAAAAGAAAGATCCTGTAACCCTGGCACTCTGAGAGGCCAAGGCAAGATGATCCCTTGAGCTCGGGAGTTTGAGACCAGCCTGAGCAAGAGACCCCGTCTCTACTATTAAATAAAAATAGAAAAATGAGCCAGGCATGGTGGTGGGTACCTGTAGTCCCAGCTACTCTGGAGGCTGAGGCAGGAGGATCGCCTGAACCCAGGAGTCTGAGGTTGCTGTGAGCTAAGCTGATGCCATGGTAGTCACTCTACCTAGAGTGACAGACAGAGTCTCTGTCTCAAAGGAGAAAAAAAAAAAAAAAAGAAAAAAAAGAAAGGACCTAAAGGTATGAGGACCTCTGTCACCTAGACTATAATGCAGTTGTGTCACCAGAGTTCACAACAGCATCACAGCACTGTACTTAAGCAATTCTCCAGTCTCAGCTGGGACGCACATCATGATGCCTGACTAAATTTTCTATTTTTTGTAGAAATGGGGTCTCACTCTTGCTCAGGCTGTTTTCAAACTCCTGACATCAAGCAATCCTCCCACCTCAGTTTTTAACTCATGTTTAAAATCTTTTAAACTAGGAAGTGGCATTAGAAATATGGAGGTTAGTACCAGAAAATCAGATCAAAGACACCATTAAAAGGATAAAACCACAACCTGGGAGTTGACGTTTGCAGCAGATATGAAAAAGAATTATTAATAGAATCTAAGTAGATGAAGAGGTCCCACAAATATCCCTTCTCAGCCTTTTGGCTAAGATCAAGTGAAGATTTCCTACAAATAAAATTTGAATAAAAAGATTCTAATACAAAAATAGCCCAAGGATATGAATAGATAGTTCATGGAGAGAGATGTTGGATGGCCCAAAACACATGTAGAGAAATTTGCTCTCATTGGTAGTCAAGGAATGCAAATTAGAACTAGGACGAGTTGATGTATATTCACCCGTTTGGCAGAAATTAAAGACACCTACCAGTACCAAGGATTGGCAGGCACACGGAGCAGTGGGAACAGTCATCTGCTCTGGTGAAATTCTTACCCATGGAAAAAGAAACTCCATGTGTGTACTTACTGCAGCACTGTGTGTAATAACCAAAAACTTGTTTATGGGAAAGCTTAATATAATGGTGGTATATTCATAACATGGAATTGTAGTAATATATAGCAACATGATCTAATTCTGCATGTACCAGCATGGATAAGCCCCAAACACAAATATAACGATGCATTTTGAAAGCTTATAGTATATGAATATGTTCAGTCTAAAACCATGGATAGAAACTGTTTTAACACATTAACTGCCAGGTTGTATTTAACTTATGCTAGTTTTTGAGCCTGGGGCCCCTTGAAGTGTATATAACTCACCCATCTCTTGCATAATGACTGCCGTGCTAGAAATTTTTTTTCCCCCTCGGGGCCAAGGTGTTTTATTAAGTCAAAAGTTGTCTGAGTTATATATGCCTCCCAAGGCCCTGGGTTGAAAACTTGCATGAGTTAAATACAACTCATAAGACAGTTAATGTGCTTAACCTAGTAAAACACCAAGACCCCCAGGAAAAAGCAGTTTTTTCCTAGTGTGGCAGTCAATGTGAACACATGGAGATAAAATATGAGTTAGAATACAGACCCGGAAGGAACATACTCACTTAAGAATAATAGTTACTTCTGGTCTTACATCTGTTGATTTGTAAAAACTTTTTATTTGAATTTCAGTTAACATGGTACTATGCAAAGGGAGGATGGTATGTATGAAATTTGGGTCAAAACAAAACATCTGTGAAATAATGTATTCTCTTATCTAGGAGCATAGCATAACTTTCTGCTCATTCAGATCTTCTGTCATTTGCTCATTATTAATCAACTTTTGGATGGTTTTTCTATTGGATAAATAACTATATGTCCTGTTACTAATTAACCTCCTTTCTAATCCTATGTCAGACAAAAACACTTTAATTATTTTATGTAACCTCAAATAGATAAACTCATCAGACAAGTTCAAATTTTTCTTTTTTAAAACAGTAGGATAAGTACAAGTAATCTACCAACCTCTTTCCCACCCAAAATAAATAAGAGCTGGGGAGTATGCAGGTGGCAGAAAGATTGGATTGGAGTTAAGTTTTCATGACCTAGGAGTAAGGGTTTTTTTCTGTTAGGACCTACTGCAGGTGAGTTTTTGCTGTGTTTGAAGATGCTGGTTTGTCAGCAAGTTTCTCCAGTGCTCTCAGGGGAGAAGGAGGCATCTGTGAATTTGGCATGTATGAGTCTGTTTTCTTCACATCTCTCTCATGTGTCCCCACATGTCCCCTCTTGCCCCAGGCACACACGCTATATGCTCAGCACCATTTTTGAGAATTGATCGTTTCAGAAATGAAACAAACTGGAACAGGTTGGCTGTGGGACGCTGTGGAGACCAACCAGCTTGTAGACATTGACTTGGGAAAGTGTCCCCAGGTAGGGCAATGCAGGTGAAATGTCTGTGAGAGTATTCAGTATGTTTTCCCCCCTCTGATTGTAGGAAGATGCTGAAACTCTGCGGAGAGACGGAGGACAAGCTGGCCCAGGAGCTGATACATTTTGAATTGCAAGTAGAAAGGGATGTGATTGAGCCCCTGTTTCTGCTGGCGGAGGTGAGCAGGGGGAGCGGGCAGGCCTGCAGGAACTGGCCTCTGAACGGGCGCCTGCCGCGGGAACAGGCGCCTCTGTGGTTGGTGGTTCTTGCAGTTTTGTCGTTTCTGTTCCTCACTCACTGCGGCACGTTTTTGCCCAAACTCATGGTCAAGTTCCCCGACTTTAGCAGCCCTTTCAGCTGTTCAACACCCCAGTACCTTACCCAGACCTGCCCTGGTAACATCCCCGTGGGCGGAGGGGCACAGAGGGCAGCTTAGCTCCTTCCCTACCAGAGTGGCGAGTGCTGGACCCCCCCACCCATCTCAAGTCTAGAAGGACGTTCACAGCAGGGGTTGGGACCCCCGGTCCGAGAGACTCTGTGAGGTACCCTAATTTGTGTCTACATATGTCCCCTCTCTTTGGACTTTCAAGGTCACTGAATTAAACTACCTTATGAAAAATCAACTTTAATGTCTGTGTTTTGCTACCTTCAACCAAAGGAGACAGGAGGTGATTGGGGAGCTTTATCTGTCTTGAACCCTGGGCCCCTCCAAGTCGCTTTTCATGCCTCATACAGATTGAGCATCTGAAATCTGAAAAACTCCAGACTGAAATGTTCTTACTCCTGAATTGTTTGGAGCACCAAAAGGACACCCCAGAGAAATGCTCATTGGAGCGTATTAGATTTTCCGTTTGGCTTACTGTTACATATAATGCAGATATCAACAAAAATCTGGAAAAAAAAATCTGAAATCCAAAATACTTCTGGTCCCATGCATTGCAGATAAGATATACTCAGTCTGTAAAAAACCTACTCAGGGCTATACCCTAGAATTCTGTGTTAGGGTTCTCCAGGGAGACAGAATCCATAGGATACATGAGAGGGATTTATTACAGGTAATTGGCTCATGTGGTCACAGCAGTGGAGAAGTCACACAACAGGCCGTCTGCAATCTAGAGAAGCAAAGAAGCAGGTAGAGGTTCCATGAGGAATCCTCAGGACCACAGAAGCCCCCTGTCTGAGGCTGAGAGCCATGGAGCCCCCAGGAGGCTGCTGGTGCAAGTCGCAGAGTCCCAAGGCCCAAGAACCTGGAATCTGATGTCCAAGGCCAATAAGAGAAAAGCTTCCCACTACAGAAGGGCGACAGCACAGAGAGAAGCTCCCTTCTTCCGGCTGTTTGTCCCAGCTAGGACCCCAGGGGACCGAGGGTGCCCACCCCTTTGAGGGCAGGTCTCCCTATTAGTGCACTGACTTACACACTGGTCTTCTCTGCAAACCCCCTCGCAGACAGGCTCAGAAACAACGGTTCCCTGGCCATCTAATCCAGCCTTCAGTCCAATTAATTCAACCATCAAATTATGGTTGAATTATGGTCAAATTAACCATCACCAGTCCTGGCACTGGTAGATGGGTTCAGTATCTGCACGGTTTGAGAGCCACTGTTTTTACCTGGCTATTGAGCCCTTGCGGTATGGTTAGTGCAGCTCAGAAACTTGGGTTTTAATAATTTAATTTGATTATTGGTTCATTTAAATTTAGAATTCTATAGCTGCATGTGGCTAGAAGCTACTATTAAACACTATTGTCCTGGACCCTGTCTGGTTTCCTTCCTGGGCCACTCTAGTACCTCTGCATCCCCAAGGCTCTTTCTGGGACAGATGTACGTATTTGCTCATGAGCCTTAAAGTAGTCTAGGAGAGCCTGACAGGTCATCCTCTCACCTGGAGCATTCACGAGAGGCCATCTGCTTCTGGCAAGGGTGCTCGGGGCTCCAGCTAAAGCCCAAAGCAAGCTGAGAGCAGGTCCGACGTGGTTGCCAACACTCGAGACACCCACATAGCTCTCCGCTTTGCTGCAGGTCCTGGTGGGGACGCGGGTTCTCCAGGGACAATCACACTTCTTCCTATCCAAATTGTTGCACTTGGTACATGACTCATCCCTGCTTGGGAGAGAGAATAGAGAGCGCTTCAAAGAACATCGGATTCTCCTCGCAATTTTCCTTGTATGAAAACCACAGCCTGAGATAATTTTTAGTTCAATTTTCGGCCAGTTTTCATTTTTCATTCTCGCATCCTGCCATCCTGCCCTACTTTTGCTGGGCCTGGAACCAAAATCTTGTACTGGAATGTTCAGGGAAGTCATTTTTAGAATGAAGAATATAAAAAGAGCATCTGCATACGACCAAAATGGAAGACGTGTAGCTGGGGAAAGCCATGATGGCGATGTTTATGCACTGGCTTTGGAAAGATCTTACTTTATTTCTATAAATACAAACACTCGCTTCCTTTGTCTCTATAAATATAAAAGCAGTTACCATCCTCATCGCATCTCAGAGCTCTTCTTCCCATGTGTCAGACCTGGATGGGTGGCCCCCTTCATTGCTACCCATTTTTGGCACCCTTACAAGTAGAGCAAGATGTGATTGAGCCCTGGTTTTTGCTGGTTAAGGTAAGGGCAGGGAAGTGGCAGGCCCCAGGTGAGCAGGAAAGCACAGAAGCTCTGAGATGGTCTGGGTGTCCAGGGCTTGGCGCGTCTAGCAGGGAGAGAGCAGAATTTAGCTCAGGAGAAGCCATCAGGAATTTCATTTGATGTTGGTCAAGGGGTACAAGGTCTCATTTACACAAAATGAGTAAATTCTAGAGATGTGATAGTTCAAGTATTCTTAAAATTTGATAAGAAGTTAGACTTTAAATGTTCTCATTACCAAATAAATAAATAAATAATGGGAAGTGAGGAATATGCTAATCCAGCTTGATTATAGAAATCATTTCACAGTGTAAACAGATCAAAACCTCAAGCTGTACACCTAAGTATATACAATCTCTATTTGTCAGTTATGCGTCCATGAAGCAGAGGGGAAAGTCTGTCATCTGAAAATAGGGGTTGGGAGATCTCCAGTAAATCTGACTGGTGACTGCCAGTAGTTCTTTTTTTTTATTTTTCATGTATTCAGGTTTTATTTTAACTTTAGGTTATTACTGCTATTTGATATATTTATTCTTTGGATCCACTTTGATAATGTCAATGCTGTACAAATATATATTAAGAGTTACTGGAAGTATTTTTCCACCAGACAGTGATTTAGACAGGAGTAGGGAGGAAGGGTTCCTTAAATATAAAAACATTACCACATAAATAGTCAATCAGATTGTCCCAGCATGTTGGTTACTTCTAGAAGTAAGCTATAACTACCAGTAGTTCGGAAAGGACTGTTGTAAAGAATAGTTCTTAAAGAATTTATCTTGAGCTTCAGTCTCTGTCTTTCATCTCCTGTAACCACAGGTGGAAATCCCCAACATTCAAAAGCAGAGGAAACACTTAGCCAAGTTGGTGCTGGACATGGACTCTTCCCGAACCAGGTAGAGTTTCTTTGCTTTCCTTTTTTGCTTCTTTGAAGGACCAGTGATCTTATGTGGGGGGAGGATTGACATGTGAGTGAGTGTGTTTTCGTTGTCCAAGTTTTTTTCTTAACATTTCCTATGTGCCAGGTGCTGGAAGTAAAGTTAAGCGGTGAACTTGAGATGCCTGGTCCCTGCTCTTGTGTAAGCTTTGGTTAAGTTTTGGAGAAAGACACGGGGCAAGTGAAGAAGCTGGACAATTTCAGACAGTTGTCTGTCATATAAAGAAAATAATACAGGTGGAGCAAGGGAGAAATTACATTACTAAGATAAAACAGAGAAGGCTTCTTTGAGGTGGTATCACTTGGTCTGAGACTTAAATGATAAGAAGGAGGCCGCCCTGGAAAGATCTGATGCAAATTATCTGTAGCAGAGGGAACAGCACATGCAAAGGCCCTGGGGTGGGAAGAAGCTTGACATAATCAGTGTACAGAAAGAAAGCCAGCATGGCTGGGGAGGAATGAACAATGGGGAGAGAGATAGCAAGTGAGATCCAAGAGGTGGGATGGATGTTATGTCCTGTCCTGAGGGGAAAATTTCTAATGCTGAGGATAAGCTTACCTCTTCCGAAAGCCGACAGTGTAGATACCTTTTTCTGTAGCCTTTCTCTTGAGTCCCTTCAAAGAAAAGTTCCTATAGTGCTGTTCCTGCCCATGTCCCAGAGTCCACTAGAAAATTCCTATTGTAGCAGGAGAGTGCCAATGGCTCTGAGACGGCATCAACTGTGGATGTTATGTGGGGACTGTGCCTATGTGTCTGTTTTTTACGATGAGGGGTGTGTAAGTTGAAAAGTAATGGGGACCTGGGTATTAACATGGAAGAACCTACTTGGTTCTACTGTAGGTTTTTCTGTAGGTCACTTGTAATTATCCCCATGTCTTCTTTTAATTTTCTTGAAATAAAGAAACAAAATCAGGAAATGCTTGAGCAGAGGGATGTAGGATAGAGAGGCTTACAAGATACCAAGATTCAGGGCAGTTATTTTCTAGACATGTGGCTTGGTCAAGCCACTTAATTTCCAAGAGTGTCATTGTCCTCACTTGTACACAGGTGATAACAACATCTGTAAGTGAACCTGAGGAGGTGGTGCTGAGTATTAATTTGATACCATATGTCACATTACTCTCCAAGTGCTTTACGAAAGGAAGCTGACATGGTATCTAGTTAGAGCACTGGACGAGCTAGGGCAGGGCAGCCCCCCAAGACCAGAAACAAGACAGTTAAATCAGAAAGAAACAAGGGTTTCCTCGGTTACCTTACTATTCCTCAGACTCCCAATCTACCTGGATGATTTTCACCATCTGTATCCTATAGAAGAATAGATCCTTCATATATATATATCCTTTAAAAGAGTTGATTATTTTTTCAAAAGAAATCTTGTGGCACTATCATAAATTGGGAAGCAGTGGTGCCCTTTCCTGCAAGTATCAGGTAAGCATAAAAGTAACCAGATGAAAGCAGAGCCAATGTCATTAAATTTTAGATCCTGTTTACTGTGGAATGCTGTCGTCCTAAAGCTTATCTCCTTTTGTTAAAAAGCAAGAGGAGGAGGCATTGGAGAGGTGTTAAAATTATTCTGACACAGATCTGATGCTGTCTCCTTAGAGTGCTTGTAGGAAGAAAGAACAGGATGGGTGGGGAGTATTGATTATGCTATTAATTCTGTCGCCTTGCAGTACATAAAATCGTGTCCCATAATACAAATGTTCAAGTTTGAGGGGTCATTGAAGGTGTTTGAAGAAAAGCTGACCACTGTCTACTCTTGGGGTGAGGTGGACACTGTTCTTCTTGAGTTTGTGGAGTGATTTCGTTCTATGAAACCTGGGTCTTAGCTCCAAAGTCTCTGCTTCTCCGTAGAAAACCCAAATCTCCACCACAGAGCTTCTGGTCAAAGGGCTACATGCTAGTCTCAAAGCATGCCATTACCATACATATTTTTGTTTTGTTGTGCTATGAGAAGGACAGTTATCCTTGGTCACAGCCATAGTCCATTTTGTCCAAGCGGTGAATAGGTTCTGGAAACTCAAGAAGTATCATGAGGGACCTTGCACACATGGTTTAATGGACATTTTTGTATCTCCAGCTTATCATCTCTTGGATCTGGTAAGGAAATCTCTACCTCTCCTATCCAAATTTCTGTGCTTATGAACTTCAGCTTGGACTTATTAACAATCTTTATTGTTTTTGACTAAAAAGGGTCCTTTTAGGTTATTTCCGTATAAACCTGCTCCATCTCCTTTTTCACATCAGTGGTTTTTGTGCAGTTGTGAGTTCAGGTGCAGGGGGTTGCTTTGGAGAGATAGTTGGGAGGACGCTCCCCTCACGAGCTCAGTTGGCTTCCCTTTGGGTCTCTGTTTTAGCCCAGGGTGGAGGATCTAACTCAAGGCCTCTGGTTACGGATTCTCTATCAGCGGAGGTTACAGGCCGCAGGATGAAAGGGCTATTATTAGCACAGGTGTGCTCTTTCTTCCCACTTGACTCTCAGGCTAGCTATTTCTGGCTTAAGTTTCTCTGTCTTGTGGACTTTGTTGGAAACCACCAGAAGAAGCTAACCCACCCCACCTTCCTTCCATTTCCCCTAACTGCTCACTCTTAATCAACATGAAGACTGTACCCCGACGTAGCAGTGCTGTCAGACAGAGGGGATGACAGCGGCCCTTCTGCTCCTCACCTGCAGCTTTTCCCATGAAGCTGCTTGCATACATTAGGTTCCCTTCTTACAGCATCTCAGTCCTGACGACCAAAGCTGTCTTTCGTCTGCCCTTTGGGAACTACACTCCACAGAACTGAAACACTGTCCTCCAGTGCTACCTTTTAAGACAGGCAGGATCTTCATATGATGCCAGCTTATCTCAACAAATAGGTCCATGACTGGACCTCCAGGAACCATTAGGTACAACTAATTTATCTAATGTTTAATTAGGTCCCAATCAAATGTGTACATTTCTCACTATTCAAGTAAACCTGGCTTGTCTCTTTGCAAAGCTGATGATGTAGACCTTAATATCCTTAGAAAAAATTATGCTTAAAGGATGAATAAAAGAAGCCAGGTTGTAGCGGCTTACACCTATAATCCAGGCGTGGAGGATCTAACACACTCTGGGAGGCTGAGGTGGGTGGATCACCTGTACTGGGGAATTCAAGACCAGCCTGAGCAAGAGTGAGATTCCTTCTCTACTAGCCGGGTGTGGTGGCAGGTGCCTGTAGAACTATCTACTTGGGAGGCTGAGGTAAGAGGATCACTTGAACCCGCGTGTTTGAGGTTGCTATAAGCTATGATGCCACGGCACTCTACTAAGGGTGACAGAGTGAAATTTAGTCTCAAAAAAAAAAAAAAAAAAAGATGATAAATAAGGAAGCTCTAGCCATGTTAGCAGTGGCTAACACCTATATTCCTAGCACTTAGGGAGGATGAGAAGTTTGATTGCAGCCTCAGCGTGAATGAGACCCTGTCTCTACAAAAATCAGAAAAACTAATCAGGTGTTGTGTCAGTTGCCTATAGACCCAGCCACTCGTGAGGCTGCGGCAAAAGGATTCCCTGAGCACAGGAGTTTGAGGTTGATGTGAGCTATGATGACATGACTGCACTCTAGCTCAGATGACAGAGAAAGACTCTGTCTCAAGAAAAAGAAGAAAGTTTTATGCTTAATTGAAGATTGTGAATTGAATAGAATTGAATGGAGTGAGACATAGCACCTTTTGTGTGATAGGCTTGGTTTGGCAGTGATTAAAGAAGAAGCCCCTTCCGTCCCAAAGTCAGCCTCACCTTTTCCTGGACATACCTCCAGGTTAACCCTTCTGAGTCCAGAATGCATTCTGCTTCTGCTGAGCACCTTCCTATGGGGTGAATTGTGCCACCCCCTCCCTGCATTCGTATGTTGAAGCCAACCAGCAAGGTGTCTGTATCTGGAGATGGGGGCTGTAGGAGGTAATTATAGTTACATGAGGTCACAGGAGCCAGCCCCCACTTTACTAGGACTGGTGGCCATATAGGAAGAGAGAGAGACCTGTCTCTCCCACACTCAGACGCAAAGCTGTATAAGAGCACAGCCACGGCCAGCTGTGAGCCAGGAAGAGAACTCACTGGAATATGAGCCCCACCGGCACTTTGATCTTGGGCTTCCAGAACTGTAAGAAAATAAGCTTCTGTCGTCGAACCGCCCAGTCTGTGGCGCTTTGTCGTGGGAGCCCGAGCAGACTAACACACCTGCCTTTGGAAGCAGGTGAACTCATGGCAGCCAGGAGAGTGTGGGGAAGGAAATAGGGCAGCTTCTGGGTTCAGGAGAGGTAGATAACTGGGGCCGCAGCACAGGGGAGAGCCTCTGGGACTGGAAGCAGCATCTGCCCGGCCATCGAGAGCCATTCCTTGTCTCTCCCCTCTGTGGTTAGGCTACTTCTCTTCCTGCTCACTGATGCCCCTGGCACGTGTCTCCCCACTTTGAGCCTCATCTTTTCCCTCCAATTCCAGGAGTGCGTGGGTGGGGACTGCATTTGGCCTTTGTTCTTGGGCCCCCTTCCATGACCCGTTGGTTAGCCAAGGTGAAAAAGTACAGGTGTGGGAGTGGCTTGCCTCAGGGGCCCTGCCTGGACCTCCCTCCGGCTGTCAGGGTCCTGCCAGAGCTGGCTGCTCCCTGTCCACCACACCTGAGTGCATCGTGGGAGCAGGACTTGGAAAGTCAAGGGTGCCAATAACCAGGGAAAGGACAACACGGGGCGGATGAAACAGGGAATGTCCCACTGAAGAAACTTCCCCTTTTGTTTCCAAAATCCTTCTTCCTGTTGACCTGAACTTGTACGTGCCTTGCATTTGTCATCTTCACCTATCCCCTGGTCCCTGAAATTCCACACCCTTGTTCCTCATACTTCCCTCTCCTGAAAGCTCAGGTCTTGTCTTCGTCTCCTCCAGGTCACAGAGTCACAGCCTTTCCCCAGAGATGAGGCTGGCACATGAGCTACCTCAGTGGGAAGAAATTATTTTTCTGCTCTTCATCTTTCAAACCTAAAATTCTTCTAGGACAATTCTGGTACCCTGTCTCCTCTGACAAAACAGTCCAACTCTTATGTTTAATTATAGAACAGGTGTCTGAGAAGACTGCCATATTTTTCTTTCTTTCTTTTTTTTTTTTTGTTGTTGTTGTTTTATTTTTTTGTAATTGTCATTGCTGTTTTAGCTGGCCTGGGGCCGGATTCGAACACACCAGCCTGGGTGTATGTGACTAGCGCCCTACCCACTGAGTGACGGGGACCACCTGCCATATTTTTCAATTCATGATGCATGTCAGTTTTTCCAACAGATACTTACCTTTACAAATTTTTCCAAGGTTTTTTTTTTTTTTTTTTCCCGTGGTGTTTGATTATTTGAGTTTAACAAAGGGAATATTTTGGCCAGGCACAGTGGCTCACATCTGTAATATTAGCACTTTGGGAGGCTCAGGCAGGAGGATTGCTTGAGGTCATGAGTTCGAGACCAGCCTGAGCAAGAGTGAGACCCCCCCCCCCATCTCTACTAAAAGTAGAAAACAATTAGCTGGGCTTACTAGTAGCCACTTATAGTCCCAGGTACTTAGAAGGCTGAGGCAGGAGGCTCACTTGAGCCCAGGATCTTAAGGTTGCTGTGAGCTGTGATGACACCACTGTACTCGAGCCTGGGTGACAGTACAAGATCCCATCTCAAAAAAAAAGGAAGGGGGGATATTTGGGAGGCATCTTATCATTGTTTTATAATATCAAAATAGATTATTTTTATACACGTATTGCAAATAAAATTTCCTGTTGGGAGAGGAAAAGCATATGTTTTTAAAGTATCAAAATACTGACTAAGGAACAGAATTTGGGGGAAAATAGAGGAGAATAGAGAAGAAAAGAAGGAAATAATTGGTAAAATATGTTCATTTTAATACGTGTATCTTAAGTATAACTTTTTAAAGAATCTAATCTTTATTTATAAAGCCATAAATATGCTTAGTGTTTGTGGTCACTTTATATATCCTTTCAACACTTCCCATTGTTTTTTCCTTCAAGTAGCCCGAGTCAGATGTTGATTATAACTTTATTTCATAATCTAACCATAGAGATATATTTATTGTCTGAGATATATTTACATTACAGCCATAGCATCTCGTATTTTATTTGTCAGAAAACCCCACAATACTTTAAAATTTTAAAACTTTGGAATGGCTAAACTGGGGAGTTATTAATCAAATATATTACTCAGGAATTATTACTGATTCTTACCTGTTAATTTATTTCAACTTAGATTTTATAACATCTTTCAGTAGAATATTTCCTTTCTAATTTGCCCTGAATTCTTATCTTGGAATCAGGGATCTTTTCCAGGACATGTGTTCATTTCTGATGCTTCAAGCCAGCTTGATGTCCCAAAACTTTTTTTAAGTAATTTTCCTGTGGTTGCATTCTTTAAGTGACAGAGAATCCTTATTTTTCTACTTTTTGCAATTAGCAAAGAGACATTTAGTTTCCCTTCCTTATGTTATAGAGCCTTGCGTTCTTCTGTTCTTCCTGCAGGTAACAAAAGAGAAAAGAAAAATAGAGAAAATACTTAATGATTAGATTGCTAGCTCTCAAGATGACGGTGACATTCTACTTTATTTTTTTTTATTAAATCATAACTATATACATTGAAGCATTTATGGAGTACAATGTGCTGATTTTATATACATTTTGGAATGCTTACATAAAACTGGTTAACATAGCCTTCACCTCACTTAATTATCGTGTTAAGACATTTATACTCTACACTTCATAGATTTGACCTGTACCCTTGCAGTATGCACCATAGGTGTGGTTCCATTGTTTACCCTCCTTCCACCTCCCACCCCCTCCTGTCTCCCTCCTTCATCCTGGGTATAGTTGTGTTTTATCTTGCATATGAAAGTATGGGTGATTATAAATTGTTTTCATAATAGTACTGAGTACATTGGATACTTTTTCTTTCATTCTTGAGATATTGTACTAAGAAGAATATGTTCCACTTCCATCTATGTAAAAACAAAAGAGGTGAAGTCTCCATCTTTTTTAAGGCTGCATAATATTCCATGGTGTACATATACTACAATGGATTAATCCATTCATGGGTTGATGCTCATTTCTGCCCCTATGTTGGAGGCCACAGACTGATGGTCTGAGAGCCAGAGACAGCCTGGAGAGTTGTTTCGTTTGATCTGTAC
>CAUYPK010068097.1:0-15190 GCA_963574355.1 Loris lydekkerianus | reverse complement strand
CTTCCTCAGCTTACCCTCTGGGCTAATGAGCAAATAGCCCTCAATAAAAGCTGAGTGGAACTGATACTTGGAGCCCACTCGGGGCCACCATCAGAAGCCCACAGGCGGGTGGTGGTCCTCTCCGTTCCCACCTTTGAAAATTCTATTCTGTGTGTCTTATCTCTTTCTTTCTTGTCCTTATCAGTCAGTCGCCACCAATCCACAGGTCTTAAAGGACCCTACCTCCAGGGAAGGACCCCAGCAGATAATAGAAGATCTGAGCAGACAGTTGTACAGAGAAAGCTTCAAGCTTTGGAGCCAGACAAACTAGGAGTGAACCCGCTCCCTAGCTGCAGGACCTTGGTCGTGCCATGTCACCTCTCTGAGCCTCAGTGTCCTCATCTGTGAAACGGGGATGACAATATTCCTCATGTATGAGGAAACATATACAAAGGACTCAGCACAGAAAATGGAACATGGAAGGTTTGGAATAAAACTTCTTTCCCTGTCAGATGGGCATTTTAGAAAGAGGGCTCCAGACATCCTTACACTCCACGGTATAATGTGACACTCATATTCCCCAAGTCGACTTCACCAGAGGCTAACAAGCTGTTTTCTTTCAGTTCAAGCAAGATATTTTCCTGGCTATGTTGTAGCTGGAAAGAAAAGTAAGAAATATAGAATACACTGAACTTGGGAAGTCTTCCTGCAGACCCCAGCAGATTTATCGCAGATGTCTGGCCTACTCGTGGCCTTCTCCTGAATTCTATTAAGAATAATAACAAACAATCAGGAAACTGAACCCCAAAGCCCAGAAAACAGTGTTCTGGGTCTTTGGCAAAGTGGGGTCATGTACACACACAAGAGACCTGAAGCCCTCCGGCGCTCCTCGGTGGCTGGGACAAGGCAGTCGGCAGTTACTAAGAGCTCCTCCAAGAGGGCACTGTGCTGGGCCCTTCCCCGGGTGCACACCGGGTTTGGGTTCTTGCACAGAGTGCTGGGTCCCAGTGGTCCCCATTTTTCAGATAAGAAAACCTGGGGCTCAGAGAAGCTAAATAGTTTATGCTGAGGTTCTCAACCAGAGTCAAAGGAGCTTTTTTATGATACAGAGGTTCTGATGTACCATGAACATTTCTTTTAAGTATCAGAGGTGGTTCCAATGTCCACATTCTGCTGGCTGAGAACCTCTGCCCCCCAGACTCCCAGGTCTGCCAGATCTAGGACAGGAGCCCCAGTTCCCAGGACTGGGATGGGGGCCCCAGCTCTGGCAATATCTAACAAAGTAACATGGGGCAAGTTACTAAATCCCTCTGAGCCTCAGTTTCTAACTCTGTCAGATGGCGATAATAAAACCCAACCCATAAAGTGGTTTTAACCAGGAATAAATGTGATAATGGATACAGAGCACTTATCTTAGTGGCTAGTACACAGTAAGTGCTCACTAAAGCTTAGCTAGCAGTACAGTTACTGAATAGCCGTGGAGCCTAGAGCAATTTACCTAACTCTGACACTAACGTCCTTTCCTGTGAAAGGAGGAAACATTTAGGAAACATCTCGCTCCACTTAGCCTTGAATAGGCCCCTATTGATACCATTCCCCACTAATGAGGAGTGAACCAATTCTGGGCAGACTAACTTGAGCGAGAAAACAATTACTATTCAGGTCACTGTGGTTTTGTTCTTTCTTCTGAAGAGCTGGCCTCTCTCCTGCAAGCTGTGTCTGCAGCAGATGCTGCTGACAGGTCAGCAAAGGCGCCAACTTGCTCTTCTCGTGACACAGTCTTCATGCTTTCTGGAGTTATATAAGGGACCATGTACAGCCGGGAGGGGAGTGACTAAGGTTGAAATCAAAATGGGGGGCACCATAACCTGGCTTTGCTCCTCCAGTTGGCCCCAGGAGTGGAACTTCTGTCTGTGCATCCCTTCATTTCATCAACATTTCTTGAGCACCTACTATGTGCGAGATACTGTGCTGGGTACTAAGGGCACAGAACTGGACATGAGGCTGGCCCTTGTGCTCACAATCAAAGGAGGAGAGGCCAGTTACGAAGTGAGAACAGCATTGTGATGGCGGGAGAACAGATGCCTGGGAGTTTTCTTACGGGGACCACAAAGCCAGAGGCCGGGTCTGTTTTTACTGGTCTTAGGGTTTGAGCTGCCTATAGCTCAGTTCACCGGTCTCTTCTCCATTCATGCCCAGGACGCAGCACTATCGCAGAGGAACAGCCCAGGCCTCTGTCCCCCGGCCTGTGTAGGTAGACCTTTATACCCATAGCTGAGGGCACACAGAGGGCACAGTGGTGGTTCCACAAGTGTGTAGCCTTTACCCTGAGCCTGAACCAGGCATGGAACAAGGACAGCCAACTGATGGCAAAGGTCGGGGAGGGCCAAGGCTGAGCACCCTGGGAGAGGGGAGACACTCTGAGGGGCAGAGATGTGGCCCCAATGCAGAAGCCCCGTCTACACCTGCAGGAGAGAGCAGCCAGGCCGGAACTCCATCCACACCCCAGAACGCCCCATGAGAGGCCTAACTCCGAAGACAGCGGTAGGTACAGTCTCAGACACCCTCTGTCAGGACTGGGAGAAGAGGTGATCATCACTCAACTTTAAATACACCCTATTTTACGTCTGGCTTTTTTCAGTTTTTTATTCTAGAAGCATCCATAAGAATGGCAGTGCCTGAGCCCTCCTCCAATCTCTGCAAACCTCCCTCTCTGAGCAACTCTACAGGCTGCCAAAGGCCCCTTGTCACTACCCTTCCAAAATGCTGCCAAGACAGAAGTGGAGGAGGAGAGCCAGGCTCACAGAGGTGGTGTGATGGCTGGACAGCTGCCGGACATGAGACAGACAGTCAGCAGGGGCCGACCCGGCGGCTGCGCACCCAGGGACATTTCATACGGGAAAGACTGCTGTCCTCGGGGATGACGAGGATGGCTCTGTGCCTTGTCCCAGCACCCTGGATGCCCACGAAGTAATCTCATTAATGTCACCACACTCTCATTCATCAGGGAAACGGGGCAGACGTTTCAAGGGAGAGGGTGATTTCAGATGGGGACTGAAAGACTCTTGGAGTCAGCCTGGGCCAGGAGAAAGCGCTCAGCTCCACCTGCTCCTGTGGGAGGGTCAGTTGTGAGGACTTAGTGGGGACTGATGCCTGCCCTGCACCCGGCACATCGCAGATACTTAATAATGGCGGTGACAACCCTTACCTTGGGCACATGCTGCTCTGAGCACTTTCTGTTAACTCGCTCCTCACACCCACTCTATGAGGCGAAGAAGAGAAGCATTCACTCCCCCATTTTACAGATGAGGAAACTAAGGCTTAAAAAGACAAAGTAACTTGCCAAGGGTCGCACGGTTAGTGGGAGGCTCGGATTTGAACACTGGGTCCAGAGACAGGGCCCTTAACCAGTGTCCTGTGTTATGCCCTTTTGCGAGCTGCTTCCCCCGACAAAATACAGGGTGTCCTAAAGGCCACCGTACATACATATGGGAAAATGGGAAATTGAAGTTAAATGTATCTTTATTTAGAAAATACAAAATATGTCCCTATGTGTTAGTATGTTAAGTATTAAAAATATTAAAAGTACAAAATGTAATATGATAAAAAATAGAATGTGAGTTTGTTCATGACTCCTATTTATGGTGACCTTTGGGGCAACCTGTAAACCAGCTGCCTTTTATTTCCCCTAAAATCAGCAAATTTCAGAAAAGATCCTGAGCCTAGCACCACAGGCCTTGGCAGCCACTCCCAAAGCAAGTGTCTGTCTTCCCGATGTTCTCCTCCCAGCCTCACCTGTCTTGGTGGAAGGCATCCTGGCAAGGCAGGCCCAGCGGCCACCTTTCCCAGACTGGTAAAGAAACCCTCTCCATTCACAGGCCTGCGTTCTTGTTTAGACATCCTTCTCCACCACAGATAGTGCAGACACTTCGGAGTCAAGAGCAGCGAAGCGTTTACCCCAGATGTCCAAGAATGAGACAAATGGGGTGCCCCCACGAGGCACTCTCTTCTGACCCAGCAGCTGGCCACCCACCACTGTCCTCTGGCCCTGAGCCCTTGCGGGCCCCACACAGCTGGGGTTTCTCTCACTCTCCTGGTCATCATTTCTCACTGCTCACCCTAGGAGGGGAGAGGGGCCAGCACTGGGTGGGGGATACGTTTCACTGGGACATCTCCATCCATCAGAAGCCTGTGCCCACCCTGAGAACTGCAGAAGTTAAAATTCACTATGTATGTTCTAAGAGCCAAGCCTCTCTCTCAGCATGGGGTATGCACACTCGCTGTTTCCTCCTCCAGGAAACAGATACCGATGATGTGCTGCTGTGCAAGGATCAGGTCAAATCAAAAGATGTTTTCATGGAATAGGATAGCCCTTGTCTTGCAACCCCTCAGATAAGGAGCTTCCTGTTGTGCCTTTTCTTAGAACTGATCCGAGACTGGGGCTCAAAATGTCAGTGGCTCGGTATAAAGGAAGTTGGGGAGCCTGGCCTCGACCCAATCCCACTGCAGCCTGTCACTCGCTGTGTAACTGGCTAAGCCCCCTTGCTGGGCCTCTGTTTCTCCACCTGCAAACACGATGGCGCTGCTAACAGTAACAGCGGACACTTCCATAGCATTTCCCATGTGCTATGCGTGGCTCCAAGAGCTTTCATACATGAATTCATTTAAATAAATGGTATCAGATGAGGCCTGGATCTCCACATCGCCTCCCAGCTCTGCTAGTCTGTGACTAGTCAGCCTGGTTTGGGGTTCCCTAATCAAGCAAGGCATTATTAATAGCCCTTATCTGTCCCCAGATGATCAGGACAGGTAGAGTCCATCCCTCCAGTGTCAGCACCAGGCCCTGGGGTCTGCGGCAGCAAGGCTGGCCTTCTTCCGTGTGCCCAGGGCGATTGAGGACACAGACAAACGAGAAGGCAGGTGGGCAAGGGATCAGACGGGGGGTGGGGGGTGGGGGAGCGCGGAACATGCTGCCCAGGCTCTGCGACCTCCTCACAAGACCCCTTTTTGGACACCTTCCAGACCTGACAGCTGATGCTTCTGAGCCATGAACCATCTGGGTCCTTTCACTGCAAACCTTCCGGTGGCTTCACACTTTTCACTTGTGAATTAGCGGGAAACAATGAACTTGCTAAGGGACAAGATAGTACTTGGGGCATGTATTAAACAGGGTTCAGTTGCTAACGGCCTGCCCCTCCTCTGGACTGTCAGCCCCACACACTCCCACTGCCACCCTGCACGAGCCACAGGCCCATCCTCTCTGAAGCCTGTCAGGCCTTTCTACCTGGAACACCCCCTTCTCCTCTCCACCTGGCCACCTGCTTCTTGTTCTTGAGGATTCCAACTTCCATGTCAACCTTCTAGAAGGGCCTGGCACTTCCTCTGTATACTCTGAGCCACGGATTGCAGCTGAATCATAGCTTTCTTCATAACCTAACCATCTCCCAATCACTGGAGAATAGGTTAGAACACGAAAAGCTCTGCCATTCATCGGAAACCAGGGTCAAGTCCTGGGTCAATTCCCACTATGAACTTGGGCAAACCAGTTAACCTCTTTTAACCTCAATTTCCCTATCGGTAAAATGGGGATAACCCCAGTGGAAGTGAGGAGTCAGCCTGCATGGGGAGCTAGTGCACTAGGACTCTGCTCAGGCGCTTGCCCTTGGGTAATGGACCTCTGCTGGCCACAAAAGAAGGGTTGTGAATCCTCTATCTAGAAAACCTGGTTTAATAAGTTTCCCTAACTCCTTTCTTTAGAATAAATGTTTTGGATCTCTTAAGTAAGGACTTTTGGCTCCTGAGTTCTATTTTCTCTCAGATTCCACCCTTCCTAGACTTGGGGACCCACCAATTAAGTAGTAAGACCAGCCACATCCCTGCAATGGGTCAGTCACGGAGCCACAGGCTTCACATGTGTTTAGTCTCACGGGTGGGTCAGTATCCTCATTTTACAGATGACCAGAGGAGCAGATGGACTGATTGCCTCCATAACCCCACTGGCTGGCTACATGGCCCAGCAAAGTGACATAAGCTCTCAGAGTGGCTGTTTCTGTCTGGAAGTGGGAGTGATTAAGTGCTTAGCTCATGTGAACAGTGGATAAGAGATTGTAGGTGGCAGGCTGAGTAAGGGGCCCAGGACACATGCAGATTGCAGCTGTTGCTGCTAAAATCTAAAGTCAGCCCTTGAGAAATATAAGTTCTCTCCTCCCACCATAACCCCAAACCTTAAAGTTCTGCCCAGCCTCTGTGAAATTCTTTAGATTCCTTAAATTCCCCACCCTCTCCCACCTTAAGGTCTTCAAGGGGCTGACTCTCTGCCTGAAGGACTCCCCCACATCTCACTTTCTGCCAACTCCAGCTCATTGTAGGCCTAAGTTAAATGTCACCTGCTCTAGGGGACCTTTCTGTTATCGTCACTCTAGGGGACCTTTCTGTCATCTTCAGACTGGCCGTGTTCTCCTCGGGCAGCCGTCCTGCGCTTTCCCTATCATAACCCTATCGCCTTCAAAGGCAATCATGTAACTTTTCCGTATGTTTCAAAACTTAAAACATAAAATGGTCAACTATGAAAAATCTGGCTTCTAACTCTGCCTCCACCTCCCCTCACCCTAAGAGGTAACTGCTTTTGTAAGTTTCTCATGTACCCTTCTAGATGCACTTCAGGCAAACAAAATTATTTATTCTGACTTTCCTCCATTGTAACATAAAAAAGAATATATATAATTTGCTCTTTAACAACAGAGTGATAAGGGGCATGGACCCTATGCACAGTTGAAAATCCATATATAACCTTTGACTCCCCTGAAACTTAATTGCCAAGAGCCTACTATTAAGCAGAAGCCTTACCCATAACATAAACAGTATCTTAACACGGATTTTGCATGTTGTTTCTATCACACTGTGTTTTTATAATAAAGTAAGCTTTATTATTAAGAAAATCATCAGAAAAATACATTTGCTATTTGTTAAGTGGAAGAGGATCATTATAAAGGTCTTTTTTTGTTTTTTAAGAAAATTCAACATTTATTAGGGCATATTTCTCCTTCCTCTTTTAAAACTATTATGGGTACCTAGCAGTTGTTTGTCTATAATTTATAGAGTCCATGTGATATTTTAAGAATTAATTCACATAGAATGTGAATTAATCAATTCAGGGTAATCGAGGTAGCCATCACCTCAGGCATTTAACATTTCTTTCTGTTGGAAACATTCCAATGACACTCTTTCAGTTATTTTAAAGTAGACCCTAACTTACTGTTGATTGTCGTCACTTTGTTTGCTTTCATAAAGGCCTTCATCTTCTTCATCTTCACACCGAGCAGGCTGAGTTGGGGGTGGGGAGGCCTTGCTGTCTCTGGGGTGTCAGAGCAGAAGAAAATCCTCATAGGAATGGACCAACCCCGGACCCACGTTGTTCACTCATTTTTCTCCTTGCTCTGGTCACTTCATGCTCTGCGTTAGAGCTTTCCCCGCTGATAAAAATGCAAACTGTGGCTCGGCACCTGTAGCTCACCGGCTAGGGCCCCAGCCACATGCACTGGGGCTGGCGGGTTCGAGCCTAGCCCGGACCTGCTAAACAACCATGACAACAGCAAAAAAAAATATCTGGGCCTTGTAGCAGGTGTCTGTAGTCCCAGCTACTTGGGAAGCGGAGGCAAGAGAATCCCTTAAGCCCAAGAGTTTGAGATTGCTGTGAGCTGTGATGTCACCGCACTCTACCAAGCGCAACATAGTGCAACTCTTGTCTCAAAAAAGGAAGAAGGAAGGAAGGAAGGAAGGAAGGAAGGAAGGAAGGAAGGAAGGAAGGAAGGAAATAAATGCAAATTGTATATATTACGTTGTAGGTTGCAGGTATAACTACAAGATAAATTGATAAATTCCCCTGATAAACAAGACAGTTATAGTGTGGTATCTTCCCGTGAAGACTAGGACATGTGTCCTCACCTCTCTGCACCCAGCCCCAGCGTGGATCACGAGGCCCAGCACGTGGGGCTCCACACCCTCCAACATGCAGCCCCACTTAGAGTAACAACAGGCGATGCTTTCCTTTCTCTATCCCCTTCCCCGGGAAGCTTTAATTGGTGAACCTCCTGACTGTGTTCCTATAAAAACTCATCCCACAACACTGAGAGGCACTTCAAAGTTCCAGGAAATAATTTATTTCAATGCTCAAATCAGGTTGCCAAACACTAACCTATCAAGATGCAAGAAATAGAATTCCCCACAAGCCGGTGAGATTGAGCCTGGGTGTGGGTCAGCAGAACAAAGAAAGAGGAAAGGGAAGATTCACAACTGGTGCGTAAATTGCTGGCGCTCACAGGTCCTGTGCAGAACTCAGGCTGTCTCAGTAAATATTTTCAGAATTAATACAAGGGACATGTGATGAACATGCCATCTCTGCCAGGCTTCATGACATGGGGGACACTGGGCTGCCTAAAATAAGCTCAGTACCCTGAGGAGCTCACAGTCACAGCAACTGTGGCGCAGCAACAGCTGGGGAGGCAGAAATATACAAACAGGGTGTACAGGCAGCCAGAAGAAGGGCACCAATTCTGGCCGAAGGCAGAGGCAGGAAAGGGATCGTGACCACTTGTTCATTTATTCATCTATTCAACAAATAGCTATTGAGAGCCTGCCTTCAGCCAGGCCCTGCACAGACGGGATCCCCGCCGTCCCTGGTTAACAATGCAGAGAAAAACAGACAACACTTCACACACTGGGACAGTAACCCTGAATTAGCTTCTGGGAGGTCATTATTTGCACCTTGATTTGTCTATCACTAGACTGAGGGTCAGGTTCTGCTTGTATTCCTAGGACCTGATCTTCTATATTATATAATTTTGACTAAGTCATTGAACTTCCTCATCAAAATAGCGTTTATAAAGAAACATAGCATCCCTTGATGGAGTGAGGATAAAACAAGAAAAAGATTGACTTTTTAAAAAGTCAAGAGTGTTAAACCAGATGCGGAATGGTAGTTCTTATCAGCAGTGTCCAGTCCGGTGTGGTCAGATCCTACAGCTTGTGGACTGATGGGGAAGGCTCCCCGCTGGGAGAACCTTAATTGTTCTGCAGACTACAGAAGTTGCCGTAAAACATTCCAAGGCTTGTAGAAGGAATATCTCAGCTCTGTAAGTAGCGAGGTTATTTATCAGTCATCATACAGAGCTAGACTTGGTAACCCTTCATTGTCTATTTTCTCTATCTCCTTCATATAATCAGTAACCAAGTTCTACCAATTATGCCTCCTTAAAAATCTCTAAAACATCTTATGCTTTTATCTCTACCCCTGTATATCTTTTCTGACCTACTCCAACACCCTTTTTCTGAATCTCTCCTCCATGAAAATACAGTATAACTTTCAGAAAGTTAAAATAAAACAACTGCCATACAAATTTAGAGTGAACATGTGTTAAAGATTTATTTAACTCATTAATGAGGGAATCAGCCAGATGGTAAAGCTGGCTTGTAAGCGTATGTGAAGAGCTGAGTATTTATATTATATTACGTATAAGCACTGCAGCAGAATGTTGGAATAAGATTCCTTGTTGGATATAAAACTGGTTAATATTCTTCAGAACAATAAAGCCATAACCTTTGGAGTTATTTTTTTCTACCAGACACTTACCATGCATTCCACCAGCCGTCTCTTTTAGACAAAACTTCACAAATCAACATGTAATTTCACAGAGCCAAATTCTAATCAAAAGTAAACACAATATGTTGAACAAAACTATATTCCCATAGAGTAGAAGTTGGCGGCCACCTTTTGTTTTTGTAAATAAAGTTTTATTTGCACCGTTCATGCTCATTCACTTACGTATTGTCTTTGGCGGCTTCCACACTACAATGATATTGTTGACAATTGCAGCAGAGACCATATGGACCACGAATACTAAAATATTTACTATCTGGTTCTTTGTAGCAAAATTTGTAGTGAAATTTGTCAACCCCTGGCATAGAAGATTAAACCACTCCTGGGTGGGCCTATTAGACGACGTTCTGGTATGACAAGGACAGGATGGGCGGATCTTTGTCTTATTTCCATGTTTAGGATGATTTTTCTCAGTATCTCTTCCACTCTCACTTCCTTCCTACCCATTCTCCAGACTAGTACCAGGGAAATCCTTCAAAGTCATCCAACTTCCATTATTGATTCTCTGCTTAAAATGGTTCCAAGTCCCCATCACTTACTAGTTCAACTGTACGATTCCCTGAGTCCACTAGAACAAGATGGTGTGAAAGCTCTGTGTACCCCACAAGGCCGTGCACGATGGTCTATCACTGGGCAGGATCAAATCTCCACCCCCCCCATCTCAGGCAACAGGAAGGCTTTGGGCATTCTTGGTTTAAGGTAATTGAGACTAAGACAGAACTAATAGGTAAAAAAAATACATAATTACAGTTACACAGGATGAATAACTCTAGAGAATTAATGGACCACAGGAGGCCTATTATTAATAATGTATACTGGAAATCTGTTAAGAGCATGTATTTAGAAGCTCTTATCACACACACAAAATAGGGTACCTGCCTGAGGTGACAACGTGTTAACATGTCTGGCTGCAGTGACCACTTCACTACATCTGTGTGCAGGGATACAGCATTGGAACACCATAGATATACACAATTTTTAGAAAGGATTAATACCAACTACTGCTGAAACTTCTGGGAACTTGTTTATAGGGCTTGGCACCTGGTAAAGTCCGCAGTAAATGTGAGCTCACTCTCCTACAGTTCACTTGTGTCGCTCTGAGATGAGGATTGTATTTCTGAGAGTGCTGAGAGACGGGGAGGAGGAGAGGAGGCGCTGGGCTGGAAGCAGAAATGGCAGCGAGGACGACATCTGCTCGGGGCCCAGGCCGCCCTCCGGGTGTAATGTTTCTTCATCCCGTATAAACAGAAAGGATGATTCTCGTAATCTCGGCAACAAAATACGCAGGCATAAAAATGGGTCATATTTTACTTTAATGAGAGAAATGAGGGACTGTTTCCTTCACACAGAGAAGCCTGGGTTGCTGTAATTAACACCAAATGGGCTGAGGCTGACAGCTCAAAGGATGAAGCGGTGGTTGGGCCTGAAAGAACGCTGGGGCGGCAGGAGCCCTCAAACGTGGCCAGCTCTCCGCTGCCCCCACCGCACCCCCACCGAGCCATCTGCTCGCCCCTGAAGGACCCAAGTGAGGATTAACTTTCATTAGGCACTTACCAGGTGTTTTGTACACACATGTGTGCACTTGAGCTCATGAACACACACACACACACATGTGCACACGGCCATGAAGGGCATTTAATCCCCATTTTCCAGATCAGGCAACTAAGGCTCAGAAAGGTGAAGTAACTAACCTGAAGTCTCACAGCTTGGAAATCATGAGATCTTTCACCGTTGTGCATAAACCTGTCTTTCAAGTCTACTTCACCCTCTAGCAACACACTGGTGTAGTTTATAATCTGACCACAGTGAACCACTCCCCCCCTCCCTTTCTCTCTGTTCATGCACTGATGTCTCGGATTGAACAGACTTCCCGATCTTTCCCGCTAGTAGAATTTCTCTCATCTTTCCAAAGTCAACTCAATGGGCTGGTGAGGAACACAGGTCCGTGGGATACAGCATGCATGTGGAATCGGCCAGACTACATTCAAATATCAAGGCCTCCATCTAATTGGCCTCTTGCCTTTGAGCCCCAGTTGCCTATTTGCAAAATGAGGATAAACAGCATAGGGTTGTGGTTAAGTAACAAACAACTTAAGCTGTGTTTTTCAACCTTTTTTATTTCACGGCACCCTTGAACCTATAGTTAAACTTTAGCAGCAGAGTTAAGTTATGTTGATTTAAAAAAAAAAAAAAAGAGAGAGAATATACTTACTGTGCTTTGAACTTCTTTTGAAAATACTTTAATTAAGATCTTTAAAAATTTTCATGGCATACCTCCCATCCTCTCACAGCACACCAATTGAAAATCACTGACTGGGTAACAAGTATGAAAGGCTTTATGTGAGGCTGGGTGCACCGTACTTGCCTGTTAAGACAATGTTGGTTGGAAAAGCAACTTTGCCAGCTCTCAAGCCTTAAACAACAAAAGCATTTCAAAGCTATTTTTTCATGATGAGACTACCGCTGTCACAAGCAACTATTACACATCCCTATCTGCTCCCTGTCACCCAGAAAAACATATCCTCCCACTGTGCCGAGGCCTACCCCTCTTATATCTTTTGGATGCTACTCTAGTGATGATGGACTTGGTTCCAATTCCCAGGGCCATCCCTGCAATGCTGACCCTAGACTTAGGGCAGGCATCTATCAACAGCAGATTGAGTATTGGGATGCGGGAAAGTAACAAAATCTATTGGCAGCACTCACAAACTCTATGGTTGATAGTATCAAAGTCAAAACATTGCTCCCCCTTTTGTAAGATTTCTTCTCCAGGAATAAGCTCATCTGCCAATGAGAACAAAGAAGATAAGCCGGGATCTTATCTAAGATGGGAGGGGCATTTTATGATCAAAATTGGAGGGGAAATGCTTGGAGGTTTCTACAAAATAATGACCTGCATATGTGTTCAGCATTCTCTCTCTGTTTCAACTCCCTGGGATGAATCAACCTCCAGAGTTAGCTTGGCTGATGGTAGTAGCCTAGAGAAGCCTCCAGATACGGCTGCCACCTCAGATACGTGGACAGAAAATATAGGATGAGGGTTCATTGACTAAGATTGTCCTTCAGGAAGGACACAAAGTCCACCTCAACAGAGGATTGCCTGTCTAGAAAAATCTGGGGTGAAGATCTCGATTGTGAGGTTCAGGGAAGGAAGCCTAGTGAATCCCCTGGGATCAGGGAGGGGACACACCCCTCCAACTAGTTACTTACAGCTCCAGAAGAGGTCAGCTCTTCTCACAGGTGTCTGCGTCAGCTGGGGCTGAGGACATTCCAATTCCACTGGACATTAGAACACAGAGGCCTCCCTACTTCACCTTGTCTTAACGAATCTGTTGTCAGTAGCCTACAGAAGAAGAAACGCCTCCCCATCTTCCACTCCCCTGGTCCCAAAGCACCTAATGCCTGGTGTGTATACAGGTAGTTCCTGGGTTACAAACAAGATCGATTCTGTGGATTTGTTCTTAAGTTTAGTTTGTATGTAGGTCAGAACAGGTATATTTACCTGTTACCTATAATTACCTTCGTTCGTAAACGTGAATAGTACATAGATGTTTGTAACTCAGGAATTGCCTGTACCTCCCCAAAGCAGAAATTAAAAATAATAATAATAATTTAAATTTTTTTCAATTTTTAAAAATAAAGAGCAGAAATTATTTTAGAATGGACAAAGATCATTGAAAGAAAGAGACTATTTCCAACTAGAACAAAGTAGCTTTGAAGGGGGAAAGATATAGTTAGAATTATTAAGAGGATATTGTAAAAGCATCAAAATATAGCTTTTGGCACTTCACAATTCCTCAAGTTTGAGATTCAATAGAGACATTTTTAAACTATAGCATCTTAAAAAATTAAGTATAGGAAATAACCCACAGTTCAAAGCAAAAAATACAAATATAGAAAATCATCAGTAAAAAGGTAAGAGACATTAAAGACAGGAGTAGGAGATATGCTATCTAAGTAACAGAGCTCCAGAAGGGAGATGACAAGCAGGTGGAAAAGAACTAACAATGGGGGATGTTATTAAAGAAATGTCACTGATGTGTGGAAAGACAGGAAACTTCCCATAGAAAAGATACACTGGGCCTTAAGTAGGAGCAATTATCAAGTGACACAGACATTAGGCGTGCCCTGGAGAAACAACTGAGCTCAAAAAAAAAGAAAGAAAGAAAAAATATTTCTAAGCTTCTTCTGGCAGCTGTAAAGATGTGGCAGCCTCTCAGATGTCCCACTGAAGTGAATGTCATTAGCTGATGGCCCTCCTGTATCCCCTCTGAATCCACCACCAGACTCACGTCAAGGCATGCTTCCCACAGGCTGCTCCCAACCCTCAGGGGCTTCTCCAATAGGCAACTTTGGCTCAAAACTTTGGCCAAACCTTTTGAAATGTGCTGCAGTCAGAGATGACTCCAAACGCATCCTCTTTCTTTCCCTCTCTTCTTCCATAGGTTTCAGATCTACAGCATGGTTTGAAGGTTCTTCCAGTCTTCTCCAATAAATATCTTACCTATCTAACCCTACCATCCTAGCAGACCTGAGCGAACACAGTCGCAGACAGATGGATGAGCAGAGATCTATATAACATGTACACGTGGGTGTATGTCAATATATATGTATCTACAGTGGACCCCCCCCTTATCTGCAGTTTCACTTTCTGCAATTTTGATTGCACTCAGTATAGTACAATAAAATATTTTGAGAACAACAGATCACATTCGCATAACTTTTACTACAGTATATTTTTATGACTGCTCCATTTTATTAGTAGCTATGTTCTTATTTTATCTAACTTATAAATTAACTATCATATATACGTACATGTAGGAAGAAACAGAGTATACCCAGAGTTTGGTACATTCATAGTCTCAGGCACCTGCTGGGAGGCTTTGATCATATACACACAAAACTAGGAGTGTCTTTTCTCACATGCAACACTGGTAATAGAGAACAGCACATCATAATTTTTAGATCATTGAGAGAAAAAAAAATATGTTTAAGCATCTTATTTTGCCAAAACATCAATTTTAAGTGAAGGCTGAGGTAGGTAGCAGTGATGCTCAGACAATCGCAGACAGAGATCTTGGCAGCACCCAACCCCCTTGCAGGCTGGTATAGTCCTGTGACATTCTCTGGCTAGTGAAACGCGAGTGGCAATGAGTGTGTCACGTCTGGGCAGAAACGTTTAATGGTTGTATGAGACTTTCCAGCATTTTCTCCCCTTGCTGCTGTGATCTAGAAAACTCATGCTGACACAGAGGGCAAAAACAGCGATCATATGGAGGGCCCCTTTCCGTGAGCCCCCAGGGACCAGCAGCAAGCTTTGCAAGAGCAGAAAAGAGTGAAACCTTTGTAAGATGCACCACAAATGTATCTTACAAAGGCTTCACTTTCTTCAGCTCTTGCAAAGCTTGTTGCTGGTCTTACAATGGTATATGTGAAACTTAGTAAATGTGGAATGTAAATGTCTCAACACAATAACTGTGAAATTGCCAGGAAGGCTATGTTAACCAGTGTGATATAAACGTGTCAACCGGTCTGTGAAACTAGTGTATGATGCCC
>CAUYPK010068096.1:0-85235 GCA_963574355.1 Loris lydekkerianus | reverse complement strand
AACCCAAGGCTCTAGCAGTCTCTGGCCAGGAGAAGGGCTCTGCACAGAGGCAGGGCGGGCTCCAGAGGGCACACAGTTACCAGAGTCCCTGGTCAGATGGATGAGCTAGTGTGGAGGCTGGGAGGACACAGGAGGGGGGACACAGGGTTGCGTTGCTCCCTAAGTTCCTGGTCAGGGATTGTGGAGCCCTTGTGGGTGCGGGTCACCGGTTGGGGGCCGCTGCACACCTCTTATGGAGGTCTGGGTGGCGCCAAGCCCAGGAGTTTGAGGTTGCTATTAGCTGTGACGTCAGGGCATTTTACCCAAGGCAACAGCCCAAGGCTTCAGTGTGCCCAAACCGTCTCATTCTGCTCCTAAGGATTAGGGCTGTGAGGCAGTTCAGTCCCTGCCTTTAAGCTGTTCACTCACTAGGTTACTTTGTCCCGCCCGTTCCTTGCTCTGGGACCCTGAGGGCGGAGCTTGCTGGAGCAGTTTTTTCACACAATGGCTTTCACTGAGCCCAGCTCAGTGGCTCATTTTGGGGCCCCGGACAATGCCCAAAGTTCTCCACACTTTTGCTCAAGCTCTCCCCCAGGCAGCTCAACTGAGCACCAAGTCCAAGAACACCAAAAAGTTCACAGGTAAGGCCTTTCCAGTTTGCAGTCTCACTGCTGCTTGTACTCAGGTTGCCGGCGTGATTAGGTTGATCGAACACACGCAGCCACTTGCCAGTTTTCCACTGTTTTGTCCTCCTCCTGGGGTCCAGAAGTCTCTTGCTGGCTCCCTGTATCCTCAAAGGGATGATCATAGGCAAATCCCACCGGCCGGAGATGCTGGAGTCTTGTCTCCCCAAACTCGCTGTGCCCGGTTGCAGGGAAGCTGTTACTCAGCCACCATCTTTAATCCAGTTTCCGATAAAATGTTTTTGACATTTTATTTTTTAAATTTGTATTTGCATCAAATATATGGTAAAATCATTCCTAATCTAACCACGTATTTCCATATACATGGTGATATGGAACATTTAAAACCCACTCTATATATGGAAATACATGGTTAGGTTAGGAATGATCTATATGTATATTTGAAAAATTAACTATAGCAAGACTAGAGTACTTTTAATTTTTCTCAGGCTTATAGCCATGCTTATCTGATGGAGGTTCTCCTCCATCACATGACTATCACTGCTGTTTGCTCCTCAGCATTTAGCTTGGATGTCACATCTGCTGCTAAGCCTCAGGGGACGCTTCTAAGCGTGCCAGTGTCACATAGGGCTTCCTTTATCCGGTTGTTTTCTAAATGGCTATTGACTAAATTTGAGTTCCTTAAAGACAGAGCCCTGCTTTCTCTATCTCAGCATTTATAGATCTTTGCACAGAATTCAGCCAATGCTATGCGCTCAATAAACATTTAAGTGTTTGCACATGAACTTTAATATTATAAAATGTTAATAGGAATGTGGGAGTGTGGGGATGGGCCTAGGGAGAAGAGTTTTGGTGTCTAAGTTCTAGCTCTGCCACTAATTTATTGAACACTTTGGATAAACTTCTTTCTCCCTGGGCTTCAATTTTGCCATTTGGAAAATTGGAGTAAAGGAGGAATGAACAGGACTAGGGGTATCCAACCTTTATTTCTCTGCTGCCCTTTGGGAGAATAAAAGTTGTTTGGGGGTCACTCATTAAATACACAAACACTAATGAAAGCTGATGAACAGCAACAATGTAAGGTCCCTGCATCCTTTTTGTGATATCTGACGTGACAGATAAGCAAAATAGACCTCAAAAAATCAGCATATGGGCCGCAGCTTGGGCACCCCTTAAATCCCCTCAAGACCTAATATACAGGGTGGCCATAAAGTTCATGTGCAATTTATTGCACTCTGTGTTGTTTTCCTGTTCATTGAGTGAAGAGGCAGTAGAAGCTTGGCCATCTGGATGAGAGACTTTTTTAAAGACAATATTAGATCTGCAGAGAAGCTATAAAGTTCCTCCTGACGTATTTCAGGAAGAGTCTGTAGACCTTTGGAGAACGTGTAGGTCTGTGTATAAGGTTGCCCACTCCTGAGCTTTGGATTCCAGAGAAAGCAGTTGGCAGGGAAGGAAAGTGACAACCAGTTTTGGTAGGGCTGAGTCCAGGCTCCTGCTCTAAATACGTGACCTTGAGCTTTAGTCTTTCCATGCTTCCGTTTAGTCAGCTGTAAAATGGGTCTAAAATCCTTGCCATCAGGGTTGCTTTTTAATAAAGTTATAAATTATACATTCTCCACTTTGAGTGGAGATGATGAGTAGCAGGTGCTCAATGAATCATAGCTGTTACTATTAGGGAACCCAAATTAGCACTGCTGAGATAATAACTCTGTCTTAATATGTCAACTTTCACTAAAGGTACAGGATGAGAAGGAAAAGAAGAAATGATTAACCCTGTTAACCATCTGAGAAATAAGAGTTCTATTTCCAACCCTCTGATAAAAGTCCAATTTGCAAGTTTTGGGTGTTCAAAGATTATTTTTATTCTGACATTGCTTCTGTCCCAGTTATGAACCCCATTTTGAAACAATGATTATACAGTGAATATGCTTAATGATGCCACACACGTATGCGCAGAATTTAGGGGAGCATGGATTTACATTAAAAAAGCAAATAAAAATATGTCAGGTTGCCCAACTGTGGACAGAAGTATGAGTTCAATGCAGCTCCCCATCCTATTAAAATACACATGGAGTGGCTTAAGTTTCTCTCTAATAGATATTTACTGTGTATCTCAGTGTGAAACATCCTGATCTGCACAAATTATGAGATACATTTTTCAGAATAATGTTGCTAATAATTTTTGGTTGCTAAAATTAGTCACCATAAAAAGAACTTAGTGTATTAGGGTATTTGCTGGGTAATTGAAAAAGATGATCATGTGTGGCTGTATTTTATAGTGCTCTAGACGTGTTACACTAATAATATTTACTCATATTCTAAAACCATCTCCAGTAAGTCCTGATGTTCCTTTTTCTCCCCTCAGCAGGGCACCCCATTTGAATTCATGTTGTAGAGAAAATATATGGAAATAAAACTGAATTAGTTCATTTCTTCCACAAGTTTTACTAGACTTGACATCTTTTTTATTACATGGGAACTGTTTTCATGAGGAGATAACTTTTCAGGCACTTACAGGTAGGTACCATTTTTTTTTTCTTTTTAATATAACTTTGGTTTTAGAATTAAATTCCTGAAACAAATTTTAAGAAAATTATTACTTTATAAATATGTTGCAGAAATTGTTTGCCAGAACACTATTTCCCTTGGGCAGATATGTGCAAAATAATTTTTGAAAATCAATTAAAAACTTTAATTTTATTTTGAATATTACTTTTCTTTGCTAAAAATAGAATAATGGATAAAAACAACTCAGAGATTAGGAAGGGCAAGGGGGGAATCAGGAGAGACTTAATAAAGGGACACAAAATTACAGCTGCAGGTAGGAGTAAGTTCTACTGTCCTAGAGCCCTATAGGTTGACTGTGGCGAAAAGTAACGTTCTACGGCTTCAAGGGGCTAGAAGGAAGAAATAGAACGTTCCCGGCATAAAGAAATGATAAATAATTGCCGTGATAAATATGCTAATTATCCTGATCTGATCACTGTACATTTTATGTATCATAACATCACTGTGCACCCATAAATATGGACATTTGTTATGTGTCAATTAAAAAAAGAAGGAAAATACTTGAAACACATCCTTGTCTGTTATTTTGCCGCCTGTGATTTTGAATCAAGGCTACGCATACCTTCTATGAATGCTTCTTGTGCCATCACTGCTAGCATTTAGGATGTCACTTTACCCCTTTGCCTTCCTGACGGTTCACTAACAGGCGTCTCTCCTTGCAGCCTTTCCCCCTCTCTACTGTTGCTAGGGTTATTGTCTCAAATACATCTGGCCATTTCACTCCCTGGCCAAAAACACCCTGGTCTACACTTAAGAAAGACACACTCCTATTCTGGTGCGTGGATGCGCTTCCCAAGGATCCCATATTCCCTCTCGGCCCCTCTCTTGCCTGTCTGCTTCATGATCCTTCAAGTGCACTCCCACTGAACCACTCTCCATTCAACAAATGCACTGTTCACTCTAATAATTTTGTAATTCTTCATCACTTCTCTATTTCAAGAATCCTCCTAGTCAAGCCCCTTCTCCAAGTGGAGAGATTCTATCCACCTTTCACCAATGAACTTCAGTGTCACCCCCTCTGCAAGACACTTGTTATTCTAGTAGGCAGGGTGCTTAACTCTTTTGGCTTCTTGTAACTTCCATTCCCACCTTTTTCCACAGTTCTTAACATAACAGATCATTGTTATCATATTCTATTGTGGTGTACCTGTGCACATGTCTGTGAGCCCCTCAGAAACACTGTTCCTTGTCTCAACATGCGCTGTTATCTCCAGGGCTTACGCTAGCGTCTGGCACGGCAGGCCCTCCACGTTGAGTAGCAGGTGAATGAAAATGTGGAAGTGATGACTTACTGATGGTTATTATACCTCCCTTTAGGAGTAAAACATGAAGTCCTTTGTACTTTTAATAAAAGTGGACTTAATTGAGCAATTGCTGATTAAAATGAAGTAGAACCTGTGTAAGATGACCACCCTCTGTAAGTTGACTATGACAAGCAGGTCAACATGCAGAGGTGCTCAACATAAGGAAGTAGCCTTCTGTACTGATACATGCATGTGACGTACACAGAGTCAACTTAAGGAGGGGGTCAGGGATGGAAGTGGTCAAATAGTTTATAGGAAGCACATAGTGAATATTTATAAATATTTTATCTTATTAATTACATCATAACTATTGAGTTATCAAGAAAAAAATTACATATGCCAATGAAGAAGGTAGGAAGTCAGGCAGATCTGGCAGAGCCTCTCTCCCACACAGCTGCTTATGGCTCTTGCTCCTTCCTTTTCATTCTACAGGCACTCAGTGGCTGGACCAATGTAGTTATTTCCTTATCATCTTGTTCCCATTTTTGCTTCTACTTACAGGAGTTTTAATATGCTGGTTGCCCCATAATAATTTGTATCTTAGTTCAGCGCGCTGTGAGGTGTGGGTGGAGGCTGTGTGTGGTGTGGGCCTGTCTCAGTCTGCTCTGGTTGCTGTACAGAGACTTGACTTGGTGGCTTACAGGACAGAAATTTATTTTCCCATAGTTCTCAAGATATAGGTGCCGGGAGGGTTGGTGTCTGCTGAGGGAACTCTCTCTTGGGCTGCAGACAGCTGCCTTCTCACTGTGTGCTCATCTTACCTTTTCTTGGTGTACCTGCTGAGAGCACCAGAAGGGAATGCCTGGTGTCACTTCTTACAATGACTCAAATCCTCTTGGATCCAGGCCCCACACTTATAAAGTCATTTAATTTTAATTTCTTCCTTACTTCAATAAAGCTACTGTGGGGGTTAGGGCTTTGACACGTGACTTTTGGGACAACACATACATTTAGTTCAGAACGATGCATTACTGTAGAATTCACAGGTTAGAAATTTTATTACCAGGAAAACTTCAATTATGATATGGAATCTGAGACTAAGATTGGCATGTTTTCAGCAAGCAGAATTTTCAAGGAAGTCGTGATTGTGGAGGCTTGCCGAGTGTTCCGCATGCAACCCTCTTTTCTTCATTAAGGTGACTGTAATTTTTTTCTTCTAAAATTGGAAACAGCTCCTCCTTGCACAATCCATCTTTGTCAGGCTTCTCCTTCTGTTCCCATGCTTTGTAGCCACTTTGATTAATTTGGGGGCTTGAAGCTCGGAGTTTCGCTTTGATAGAACATAGGATAATTTTGTATGAAGCATACAGACATTTCTTTTATTTATTATGGCAAGAAGCTTTAAAATTACCTTTTCCTGTGCCATTCCAAATATTTATTCAGGAAATAGCCATATTTGTAGTACCTTATCCCATCATCGCTTTCGATGTTATCTGATGATTAAATAAAATATAAATCTGGTGTTTTCCAGATCTCATATATCAAAACCATTCTCATTAGTCATAGGTTGCAAGATTTTCAAATCCTATTGCCTAAAGCTGTAGAATTAGATGATTTCTAGAGGTATTTGCCTAGAGCGTCTTTAAAGGTACAGAAGCAAAGCTTCTGCTCTGAGAATTCTGACCCACCCTGCTTTTTCAGCAAAAAAAATAAATAGTTGAATTTGGTGCATTACTTGGATTCTAATAAATTCAAGGGATATATATGTGTGTGTGTTTGTGTAATATATATACATATGTATAATAAAGGCATATTGGATGATATCTTATACTTTCTTTGAGTGAGGTGGATATAGGCCTCTTTTTCCTTTAAGTTAGAATTGTGCTTTATATAACAGATTCTGTACTTGTCAAGGTATCATAATCTTATAAAAACACAAAACTCAGTCTCTGCTAACTTATTTTTACAAAGAGTTTTGTGGTATTTGGTATGAACTTCGGCCTTTAAGCTTAGCTTTAGGAACTTATGAACAGGTACTAAAGTTTAATACAACACTGTAGATTGGTTTTACATATGTGGCGATTTATAAAATTGACTTGTAATATTAAATATGTATGTCTCTTAAATTTTGCTAGATGTGTACCTTTAATCTGAAACATTAGGTGGAAGTTCCATTTATATGATTTAAACAGAAAGGGCACAGGCAAATATGGACTATCTGATCAAAGAAAATCACTTTAAATGTTGAACATGTTCCATTATTACTGTTAATCGATTACGTATAGTCTTAGTTTTAGAAATGTTTTTCTTCATAGATTTTATATTATGGCTTCCAATTTGATAAAGCCCCAGGCACAAAAAGATCAGAAGCACATTATACATTAAGTGAAGAGAAAATGTAATTTTCATTTTGTTCTTTTCAGCAGCAAAAAGATTATTTGAATTTATGTAGACTTCACAGATTAGGTTTTCAAAAAGTTATCATTGCTTTAAAAACGCTGTGTATATCTAGGCTTATATTTTAAAAAGAATGAGCTTTTGCAGAATTGTGTGAAGAATCCTGCATAATGTTTTGAAAGGATCTGACCTACTGTTAGCATATGAATCTCTTAAAGTAAGTGATATTCATTATTTTTTATATTAGGATCAAAACTATATCTTGAGTAAGCCATCAATTTGAAATAGACATATTTTTTCATTAGATATACCATAAATACAAAATAATTACATATGCTTTAGAAATATTTTAATATCACGTATTTTTACATGGCATCTTACTGCTGTGCACCTATTTTTTTTTTAAACCTCTATGCGTTCTGCTGTGTAAATTAGAAAGAGGATATATTTGGCAGGTCTGGTGCCACGAGTTGGATTTCAAAAACGAACAGAATTTTTTTAGAATGACTCTTTTCTTCTCTACTGCACACATGAAAAGCAAAGATACATGCTTTCTTGCCTTCTACATCATTCTCAATATTTCTTCTGACTTTCGTGAACTGATGAACAACAGCAGAAGTAAATTCTAACTGGAAATACTGAGGCTACACCCTCACACGTGAGGAAGGGGGGGTGAGGCGCACAGAGGTGTGGCCGGGGGTGTTGTGAGTGGCACGGAGGGGAAGAGGCCTGGGGAGAATGTGCCGTCCCGTCCGTGTGAGTGTGCGGAATTGACGTATTGCCATCTCCCGGGTCTGAGGTGGGACCATTTGCCCAGACACAGCAACCAGAAGGGCGGCTTTTCACTCACCTTTGCCATGTAATCACACTCGAAGTGAGTTATTTTTGTCGTGGGTCCCTGCATGTTCCTGGGACACTTCTCAGGCTGTGGATCATTCATATTACTTGTTGTCTGGGTCCCTGGACCTCTCCCCCTAAGTTTTGAGCCAGGGATCTGCAGGTTCTTGCTTACTGTGGGTTCGGTTGCCTCTGTGTTCAGAAGTGAAGATCTCAGCCTCAAACTGACTTCTCATTAATGCCAGTCATTTGAGAGGACACAGAATTAACATCAAGGACATTTCACACTATCAAGCTTATGAAAGAACAAAGGTTTTTGTTTCTGAATTCTAATCTTTCCATCTATCTCACTCAATCCTATGTAAAATTTACTCCAGCTCTAATTTGTGTGTGAATATAAAGATTGATTTATATTTACCTATGAGTGAAAAATTCTATATTAAAGACATGAGTTACAATCACCAGTACCAATTATACACACACACACATAACACAATGACATTTATTTGTTTATTTATTTATTTTTGAGACAGAATCTCACCATGTTGCCCTTCATAGAGTGCTATGGTGTCATAGCTCACAGGAACCTCAAACTCTTGGCCTTAAGAAATTTTCTTGCCTCAGCCTTCCAAGTAGCTGAGACTACAGGAGCCTACTACAACACCCGGCTATTTTTGTTGTTGTTGTTGTCATCATGGTTGTTTAGCAGGCCTGGGCTGGGTTTGAATGAATCCACCAGCCCTGGTGCATGTGGCCAGCATCCTAACCACTGAGCTACGAGCACTGAGCCCCACACTGACATTTCTGATATGTGCACTTGCATTTTTAGGAATAGCCTTATATCTGTTTATGTCCTCGCTTTTTAAAAGTACTAGTAGTTTTCTTATGTCTTCACTTATATTTTATTTAGTTGTTTATTTTGGGGGTGGGGGCGACAGAGTCTCAATCTGTTGCCCTGGGTAGAGTGCTCTGGAATCATAGCTCACAGCAACCTCAAACTCTTGGGCTCAGGCGATCCTCCTGCCTCAGCCTCTCAAGTAGATGGGATTTCAGGTGCCTGCCACCACGCCAATCTAGTTTTTCTATTTTTAGTAGAGACAGGGTCTCACTCTTGCTCAGGCTTGTCTTGAACTCCTGAGCTTGAGCAATTCACCCACCTTGGCCTGAGCCTCCCAAGTGTTAGAATCACAGGCTTGTGCCACCGCACCTTGCTTTTATCTTACATTTTAGACTGGAGTTTTTAACTGTAGAGACCCTGATAATTTCATTTTTACAACAGTTCTTTGTTATGATATGAGAGATATTAAGACAACTTGAAGTGGGGATGTCAGGAGTGGGGACTTGACATCAGGTTCCCTAGTTCTGAGATCCTAGTACTGAAGGATGGTCACTGGTACCAAGTGGAGGGACTAAACAAGCAGAGCAGGCAGGTACAGGTGGGCCGAGTGCCAAAGTTGATTAAAGCACCGTAAATTCCACAGAAGGAGCGTCAGCCCAGGAAGCAGAGGTGGCCCTAAACTTAGCACGGTTTCTCTTTTTATACTAATTCCCTAATTTTATGTGAAGTGGAGGTGGACGATTTATGATTTTTCTTGGAAAGGAATGGACAAGTCTCAAAATTGGGGAAACTTTCCCTTTTCTACCCTTGTAAGGCAATTTCTGGGGGTTGCCATTGTATTTGTAACTGCCATGGTGCTGGTGGGTATGATTTTTGCTATGTTAATGAGGGTAGGTCATTTGGGGACACTGTTACTTCAACTGTATACATGTGCCAAAGACCCTCTTTTGAGGCCTTGATCTTACGTCCTCTTACTTTGTGGTTTCTCTGTCTCTTTTTGGTTGGTCTCTTTTTGGAGACCCTCTACTGTAGACCAAATATTTGGCCAGTCCTTGGAGACCCCCTTGACATGTCATCTGTTCCCTGTCCAGCCCTCCACAGTTTGTTGCCTCTAGTAGACAAGGCACATACTAGTGTCATCTGTTTCTCCCTGGACAGCTCTTATCAAAGCATCTGTTCCCCTTCCTCAGCCCTACCCAACGGGGATAAGGAACAGAGGCAAGGATTTAGGTTTTGTTATGCTTTAACATTTCATATCACAATCGGTAGTTTAATCAGTTTCATTGTTTCAAAAGGTTTAATTTTGAAGTTTACTCTTATCAAAGAATGGCAAAAATAATCTTAGACACCACCCATTTGGACTTTCCATTCGATAAAAGGAAGGAATTTTCAATAATATTTTGGAAAAAGAGAAGATGTAATTGTCAAAATATTTCACAGAAAACATGACTCTGGTGAAGCGTGCTGAGAGGTATGTGGTAAGGGATTTCTCAGAAATAAGGCGCAGAAAATATGAGCAAAGAATGAAGGTAGGAAATAAGGTCTCATCAAAACTGTAATTTCTTGGAACCATGGTGGGGGGGGGGGGTTTGCTATTTGGTGGAAGATGAGGATTGCTTTCCACCACATTAAGAGATTTAGACTTTAACTTCTGGATCATGTGGAGCCACTTCAGTGTTTTAAAAAGAAAAGTGACATGATCAGATTTTATTTTAGAAGTACCATTTTGAAAGCTGTGCTTTGGGGATGCCATAAGGTGAAAGAAAATCGGAAAGGAGCCTGGAAAGGTAATGAACCAAGTGAGGACAAGATACCGTCTTATGAGTAGTAGGAAGATTTATATAATAGGTGCTCAGGTTTAGAAGTACCAGAAACTGGTGATGAAGTGTGTCAAGGATGGCAGTGCCTTGGCAGTTATAAAGGTGACAGTGCTGTTCATTGAGAGAGTTATGGAAGTAGGAAAATGTCTGGGTAGGGGTGCTACCATTTACCGTTGGACATACTGAGTTGAACTTGTTTGTAAAACATCCACGTGGACATGTAGTCTAGACACACAGGTTATGGACACTGGGATGGAGCTTAAGAAGAGGTAAGATTTAGATGAAGCAATAGGAATTCATCTGTGCTTCATTTGTCCAGCAATTTTGCTAATTGCCTATTGTCTAGGCACTATGTTAGACACTAGGCATGTTACAAAGAACAGGAGATATATATCCTGTCCTCCCAAATTGTACAGTCTTTTGTGGTTCATCATCTGCTTCCTGGTCCTATAACAAAATCTTCTTGAATTGGCTTTGGAAGATCCATGCCATGACCAGTGAATTTGCCTTCAACCAAACTGTCACTACCTTACACTGTAGGAGCAGGGAGTGTGACCAGGGCTAACCCAGTCCAGAATTCATCCCACAGCCAGAGCAACAAGGTTCAAGGACAAATATAGAACCTAACAATTCAATTGTTATTAGACACACGAGAGAATAATTAATTTTGGTCCTGGAGTAGTGAAGGTGTGAGGCGTGAGCTGCCATGGCCCATGTTAATGTGTGTATAAATGACAGCAGAGACAATGCCAAAAACTGAAGCCCACATGTGTGGTAGGGAGGATGGAGGCTCCACTCCATCCTCTGCTCAAGCTGTGTCTAAGCTAACTCTGCCCTGGACTCTTCAGTTGTGTTAGCCAGTAAATCACCATTTTTGCAAGCTGGTTCATCTTGTGTTTTTCATTTGCTTGGAAATCAAGCAGACTTTAGCTAATATGAGGAGACTGTCCTTAAACAAGTAAGCATTTTGATAAATTCCACCAAGGAAATGAATCAGCGCTTTGGTAGAAAGCTGTGGTCTGGTTGTTGTTGTTTTTTTTTTTTTTTTTATGTAGAAGGGACATGAGCAGCTCAGAATACACACACACAGGAAGGAGACGGGGGTGTGGAACAGCCTGGCATGGGGGCTCAGAGGAGAGACTCTAAACTGGAGCCAGGCACACAGGTCAGGGGAGCGCCGTGTCTACAAGGACAAAGCTCTCAGCTTCTGAACCTCAACAGAAGTGTAAGACAGAGGGCGTCAACATGCTGACCTGACTGTGCAGGTGTGGGGCCAAAGACATTCAGAGAGATTTTTAAACTCAGATCACTGGGATTTTCCATATAAATGAGGAAGCAAGGATGTGCTACATATATCCATTCTCTACTTAAAATTGAATTCCCTAAATTGAATTGAAATGTTCAAAAATAGCAAGATAATTAATTCCCTTGATCTGGACGATGCATTTGGTTTTTGAGAAGCCAAGATAAATGGTCAGGTGATAATCCTAGCTAAAGGTTACCATGAAAGACCTCTCATCAGAACATAATTTTCAACTGGTAGGACTTGAAAGGGTGGCTCGAGGATACCAGCAGAAAAATGAGAGGCTGACAACTGACATCAGAAAGAGGCTGAGGAGCTGGGTTATGTCAGGATTAGGTAGAAGGTTTCACAAATACAGATATGTTAGTATTCGCAGTATTAATTATACAAATATGATTTTATACAAATATATTTGTATATATTTATACAAATATGATTTTATTTTATAGTTTTACTATGCTCTTAAATGCTGTTTTATTGTCTAAAGTCTATATTACTTATCTAAATTTAGAATCTTTGCTTTTATAATTATTTCTAAATTAATAAAGATCTTATTATATGGAAGACTAACTTATGATCACCTTTCATTAATGCACAGATACAAAAATATATAGGGAAATATTGTGTAAGGTAAGAATCTTCTCTTATATTATTTGTAGAATCTTTAATACATTATTTATTTAGTTAGATCACCTATTAAGCTTTGTATTAACTATGAAAAGAATTTGTACATATTACATATACCTGCCTGAACATCTCAAGACTTGGCCTCCAAATCTTTTTTTTCTGTATGTTAACACTTACATTTTGCCATATAATTTATTAAAAACTTTAAATACTAGACTTCTTTTTCTGGTCATATTACTCATTTTATGCAATAAAACTAAAGCACATATTAGAATATTTTCGTACTTTTGCAAACTCTATGTTATTTATAACCCCTTAAAATACTAATGTCAATAAATTTGTTTACTCTGTAGAGGATGAAAATAATCTTTCCTTTTACCTATCTAGGGCTCTCTTGCTGGAACTGTTTAAACTTGACTAACACAGATGGAGTAACAAGAAAAAAACAAGTTTATTAACACAGGTGTTAAGAGCAAATCAAAAGGAGGTGAGAATTTGGGCTTATATAACATCTTAACAAAGGAACAAGAAATGTGGAGAGAAGTGATAAGACAGGGAAAGGGCTTTGAGTTTCTGAGGTGGCAAATTGCGGTAAGGTAAATATCATGTATAGAGGGGAACCCTTGTGAAAAAAAGGCTATTTCATTAGGTTTGTTGTGTAGATTTCTCCTGAGCCATCTCGTGGCTGAAAAGGTCTAGAATTGTCTCTAGTGATTAACTTCTCTCCTTTTTTGGTAGAAAGGATGAAAGGAAACCCTTATAAATGTATTCTTGCTTTAGACTAATATGGGAAGGGCAGAGAGCTCCTCCCCCCACTGTTTCTTTCTTTCTTTTCCTTTTTCTTTTTGGAAAGAGAGTGTTGCTCTGCTGTAGGGGTTGGAGTACAATGTGTCATCATAGCTCACCACCACCTCCAACACCTGGGCTCAAGCCATCCTCCTGTCTCAGCCTCCTATAGGCCACGCACCACCACCCTTGGTTAACTTCTCTGCTTTTTGTAGGCACAGGGTGTTGCTAGGTTGGTCAGGTTGGTCTCGGACTCCTGGCCTCAAGCTATCCTCCGGCCTTGGAGTCCCAAGGCACTGGGAGTACAGTGAGACATTGCTCCTGGCCTGAGCTTTTCTTTTATCTGTTGTTTTGTAATACACATGCAACACTTAGTTATAGTGCTGTTTAGCAATATTTATTATTCTTCTCTAAAACTGGCCTTTTTATCCTGCTGAACAAAGTATCTCTTTTTACAGTTTACCACTGGACTTATTTTCCTACATGTATAAACTCTCTGAGTAATCAACTTATTCACCTCAGGATATTACCGAAACCTCCTAGAGATATCAGAAAGAAGAGATGTTTTGAACCATAGATTGTAACATTTTGAATAACTAATGACTCTTCCGTTTTGCAGACCACCCGGTTTCTTTTTATGAACAATTTTTCTGTCATTGCCATCAAAGAGATCTTTGGTCTAAGAATCAAACCTTAAGTTATATTAAACACTCTTCAGAACTGTTAAGTTTAAAATACAGGCTTAATCTTTTGTTTCTACCTTATTGCTAAAGGGAAAGAAATTGAGTTTTTTTTTTTTTTTTTTTTTTTTTTCTTTTATGATGAACAGTAATGAGATTAACCTTACAATTTTTGGTATTGAATGTTGAGCATAGTAACACCACCTTCCACACTTATTCCTTTTTATTTCTTATTATGTTATTCTCCGTAAGTTTTCCTTCGATGTGGCTCATAGTCATCCTCATAGATGGGTAAAATTTTACCCAGCTAGCTAAAGACTGGAGGACTAGTCAAGAACTGGAACTATTTAGCTGAAATAGGAGAAGAGAGAGAATTATTTTCATAATGACAAAATAATAAAATAAGAATTAGTTTATTTGGGCTGCTGCAACACAATATTATAAACCAGGTGGCTTAGAAACAATAGAAATTTAATTCTAACGGTCCTGGTGATGGGGAAGTTTAAAATAAAGGACTCTGATTCAGCTTCCCGTGACGGTTTACCGCTTGGCTCAAAGATGTCTGCAGTGTTCCCACAGGATGGAAGAAGCTAGAGAGCTCTGGGGGGTCTTTTCCATAAGGACACGGGTCCCATTTACACAGGCTCCATCTTTGTCATCTAACCACCACCTCATAATATTATCACCTTAGGGATTAGGATCTCAACATATGAATTAGGGGTGGGGGCACAAACATTCAGTCCACAGCAGTTTTTAAGAATTAAGATTTAAAAATGATTTTTAAAATAGATGCTATTTTTGACTCAAGGGAAAAAAAAAAAAACATAGGAGTGACCTCATGGAACAAAACATTTAAAGTAGATACAAAAAAAAAGACTATGCATTTAAGGATAGGCCCAGTACACTGGAGAGTATTTCTTGAGGTCATTGAAAATTAGGACTGTTTTTAAAAAACCAAAACATATTTATTATACACATTCAGTGACTAACACTCAATAAGCACAAAGCAAAACTCAAGGTATGATCCCTTCCCTCCAGGCTGTCCCAGGCTAGTAAGGGAGGTAATATTCCAGATAATGTAAGACTGGCTGCCTAGGGTGATTAAGTGGAGAGTGCCTTTTGGAAGGAAGATATGGACAGGTTCTCAATGACTGGAATAGTGTGTAAAGACAGTAAGTGCTATTAGATTTTAAAGGAACAAGAGCTTCTTTCTTTTAAAGAGAGATTCTTTTTGGCTTGAGTAAGCTTTAGTTAGAATGGAAGAAAGAAAACACAGAAAAGATTCAGATAAAGAAAGTACAAGGAATGTTCCCAGTAGGCAGAATAAATGAATTCCCTGGAGCAGAGGTTAATTGTTTGCCTTTATTTTATTTGTTTATTTGTACTGAGTGGCCTGGAAGACATGCTAAAGTGTTTGCACATTATTCCTTTGACCAGAATATGGTCTTTCTAAACAAAATAAGAAAACATATGGGTGTGCGTGAGTATATAATATACAGTTCACATTGTTTATGTAGACAAATGTATATAATTTTCCTACATAGCTTCTAGAACTTTTTAGATAGACAGTAAATATTTTTTTCTAACATCTTTTTAACTCTTCCCTCTTATGTAAATCTTGAATTAAAGGATTATTACACATTTTTATAATTGACCACAGAACCTCTGTATTTTTCAAAAGCATCTATTAAAACTTTTCAGGCTGAACAATTTGTGCTTCCGATGTTCTCTCTAATAAGGCCGCTATAAACAAAATGTAGCTATTTAAATTAAATTGATATTAAATGAAATTAAAACTGTAGTTTCTAAGTCCTACTAGCCACATTCCATGTTGCCTGGATTAAATGACAGAGTGTTGAATGGTGATATTGTTGTCGAAACTGCAAGGGGGGGTTTGCCTAGATCCAGTTGCTCATGGCATAAAAATCCAATTATTGAGATAATAAGGATTGCCCTGAAAGAAAGGAATTTTTACTTGGGACAGGAAGTAATGTCAGGAGAAGGGAGGATGTCTCTCAGAGACTGATGGAGACCACAGGCTTTTAAGGCAGGACAGGTGTGCCTGTGGGCAGGTCCTGGTGTGTCTTACCGGAAGCTACAAGCACTGGGGACAGGTTGCTGGAGACGGCGAATCCTTGCCAGTGGCCTTCAGAATTTTGTAGAAAATCCATCTTTTCAGTCCACATCTGATGGCTCAAGCTTACAATCCTCAGAACTTTGGGAGGGGCCGGAGGGAGGGTCCCTTGATGCTAGGAGTTTTAACCCATCCTTACTTGGAAACAACACGAAGGATCAAGTGGTTAAGAGAGAGGATTATAACAGGTGTTCATGGAGCCTGTCAAAGTACTGAATGGCACAGATGCGGAGTATTTCTAATCCTGCTTTAAATAATGAACAATTACTATTATTTCTTCAGCTAGGCGTTTGAATTAAGAGACCTCAGTATGTGGACACTGTAGAGGAAAGACCTCAAGTTAGAGGAAATACTCACAAAGGTATTATAATCTAGGTAAAAACTTGATATGGAGCTCGAAAATACTGTGTCAGTTATAAGCCTGCATATGGATATTCAGTGAAAATACACAAACAATTTGCAGATGGATATATGGGTACCCTGCTTTCCCAATACATCTTCTAGGGAAAAAACTGTTTTGTGCATAGATAAAAAACCCAAGAAACCCTTTTAGAAAGCCAAAAACTAACTCTTAACAGTGTACTAAAAAGGGAACAATTCATTCTAAGGGGCAAAAGGAGGCCCTGCTAGAGAAAGGTGCTCTAAGTCAGCGGTGAGGGTGAGGTGGATGGTGGGTTGGAAGCTAGGCATGGGGAAGGAAGGGTTGATGAAATAGTTTTTAAGACACAGATGACAGCTCAAGGCTCCTTTCAATTCTCCTCTGATATGAATTTTTATGATCATTTATATCCTATTACCATCATTACATAGTCCATTTAATTATTAATTTTAAAGGTCTTACAAATGTCTCCCGGTTTCTTTTTAAAGGTTTTTATTTTTTTATTTTTCTCAAACCCCTGCTAAGCTATTCATTCTCAATTTTTAAGTGATAAAATTGGAAATTGTGTGCTGAACTATTAAATGGGTGAGCAAACAATTAAATGAAGATCAGAAGCTTTCAGTTTAATCCTTAGAAAATGTAGTATTCTGATTATTTAAGGGATGTTACGGTAGAATCATTTATCCAAGTACAACTGTGACAATTTATGAAGTCCTCAAAAAATGATTGAGGGTAATAGTGAGTAGACTAATCTGTAATTTTATGGAGTGAACACCCATTTAATAACTATTTTTTGTTTAATAATAAAGCTAAATTTCTCATTTAAAATTGAAGAATACAGGAGAAAATTATTGATTGTTCTAAAGATTTATTCTACTGTGATTGATATAAAGCATTATATTTCATAGGTATTAGATAGATTTAATTCTGATCATTTGCACTGGTATTTCCTTATTCTGGAAGTGGGTTTCATCCCATCTTTTCAAAGCTGAAATTTTCAGCATGAAGGTCTAATCTCAGATGTCACAGTCTCAAGGCAGAGTCACCCACATAATTTGCGGGGCCCAGTGCAAAATGAAAATGGGGGGCCCTTGTTTAAAAGTAAAGAAAGACTACAATCAAAGGTGCACACTAAGCTTTCTTCTTTCTTGTACTGCCATTTGTAATTTGATATGGTGTTTCCTATTTGCTATTTAACATTCCAAGAAAAAATATTAAATTTTAAATTATTAACATAAACTGTAATACTCATCTTTATATTGTATGTCGCCAACTTTATATGCAAATATAAGAGCATTTAACTCCTGCAGAATCACTAAAATTACACAATTCCTATTTTGTAGCTCACATATGCATATATATTTTCTTCTTCCCGGAACAGTCAAAATGCTGCACAAAAATGAACTCGGGTGTTTTTTGGGGGATACAGTCTCATTCTGTAACCCTGGCTGTAACTCTTGGGGGTTGAGCGATCTTCCTGTCTCAGCTTCCCGAGTAGCTGGGACGATAGGAACCTGCCACAATGGTCAGCTGGTTTTTCTATTTTTAGCAAAGCTTAAGTCTCCTTCTTACTCAAGGTGGTCTTGAACTTTTGAGCTCTCTCAGCCTCCCAAAACTCAGTTGTTTGTGTCTGACTGCTTGATATGTGCACATTCTACCACCACTCTTTGCTTTTGGTTCACTGGTTGATGGAGTAAAGAAGCATTGAAGGAAAAAGGAACGATTCTCCCACTTCTATGTCATGAGTTTCACTGCTAGTGCTTGGCTAAAACAGGGATGACTCATAAGGAAGAAAGGCAATGAAAGGGTTCTTAAGTCACTGATATTTATTAGAATCCCATTCTTCCTTTCTGCATTTGAAATGGGGGTATTACCCCATTTCAGGACTTGCTCAGTTCTAGATTGTGCCTGCTTTGAGTCTTGCTGAACTCCCGTTTCCTGTGAGTCCACCCAAGTCGTGTGCTCACGGACCAGGTACACAAGGCTACAAGAGCCATGCACACTCACGTTTGCTGTCACATCTCCATGGATACAATGGTTGTTTGGAGTGAAAGGTGTGTACCCTTTTGGCATTGATATCTCGCCAACTTGAGGAAAGAAATACAATCCAAATACATCCCCACCATTCCTCTCTCTTTCTCCATCAACTCTCAGTTTTCTTTTCACCAGCACTATCAATCTCTGGTTTTCTAGTTTGCCCTAGTTATCTTAGCTTTTCCATCTCATAAAACAAACAGGCTGAGTATGGTGACTCAGCTCCTGTAATCCCAGCACTCTGGGAGGATGAGGTGGGTGGAGTTCAGGAGTTACTTGAGTTCAGGAGTTCAAGACCAGTCTGAGCAAGAGCAAGACCCCATTTCTAGTAAAAATAGAAAAACTAACCCAGGTGAGGGGGTGGGCACCTGTAGTCCCAGCTACTGGGGAGGCTAAGGCAGGAGCATCGCTTGAGCCCAGGAGTGTGAAGCTCTGTGAGCTATGATGCCACGGCACTCTACCCAGGGTGACAGAGTGAGACTTTTTCCCAAACGAATGAACAAACAAACTAAATTTTCATTTCACTCTCCAGCTTTCTGCAGCTCTCACTGCCCACCATTCTCCTGGTGTGAACCACAACCCCAGCTGCACTTCCTTACTGCCCACTGGTTCCCCAATTAGAACCTTGCTTTTGTCCCCCATCACTCTTTTGAGTTCTATCCTCAGAAGTCACCCCGACATGCATATTTCCAAGTCCTTTGGCCTTTGGCAGAATTTATCTTTCTTGTTCTCATTGGTATTCGAGTCTTCTGATAACTCTTTCTATCCACACACTTTCCTTCATTGTCCTTAATAAGGATGCTGCATTTTGCTAGTTTTTCTTCTGCTCTCTTTGACAGTCATCTCTCTCCTAAACTGTAGAGGTTTCTTTTTCTTACCTACCCCCATGGAATATTTCGATAATTAAATTCTAAACTGCCTTTTTTAAAAAAAAACTTTTCTATTCTCGCCTTATAATTGTCACTTTGTTGAGTATTTCTAAGAGTACTCACACTGCCTTATTTGTGTTGTATATGTCTAACCGTTGAGTATTTCTAAGAGTAGTCACACTGCCTTATTTGTGTTGTATATGTCTAACCGTTGAGTATTTCTAAGAGTAGTCACACTGCCTTATTTCTGTTGTATATGTCTAACCGTTGAGTATTTCTAAGAGTAGTCACACTGCCTTATTTCTGTTGTATATGTCTAACCGTTGAGTATTTCTAAGAGTACTCACACTGCCTTATTTCTGTTGCATATGTCTAACTTCCATTTTTTTTTTTTTTTTTACATCTTGTCACCATCTCTTTCTTGATCTCTAGTTCTGTATTTACAAAGATTTATATTATTTTGTTTCAAAATATCTTCCACATCTACCATTCTTTCTGATAGGACTCCCCCATAAACTTCTGTCCCCTCCTATCACACTGATTATAAGTCTCTATGAGTTGTGTCCTTTGCAATTTTTTAATGCTCTAATCTGTGTGTGCACATCACCAAATAATTGTTCCTAAAACACTATTAAGATTATATCAGTAGTTTCCATACACCATAGGGCACTACGCAGCCATAAATAAATGGAAAATTAATACATTTTAAACAACCTGGATGGAAGTGGAAACCATTTTCTAAGTGAAGTAGCACAAGAATGGAAAAACGAACACCACATGTACCCACCACTAAACTGGAACTAACTGTTCAACACTCCTGGACACATGTGGAATAAAGCTCAGTGGGATCCAAGCAGGTGGGAGGGGACGGAGGCAAAGGGTCAATTCACAGGCTGTCGGGTACACTTCCAAGTTTGGTTACAATGTAAAAAGCAATTCATGCAACCAAAACATTTGTAGCCCCCAAATATTCTGAAATTTAGAAAACGAAAGAGGAAATGAACTAAAATTTAAAAAAAATTATATCAATCTGCTACTCAGAAAGATTTAGTTACGCAATATGGTTTAAAATTATAAAATCCTTAGCCTTACATTCACAGTTTTTTGTAGTCTAACCCAACTTAGTTTTTATCTTTTTCTTTATCTTCAACTATTACCTTATTTGAAATGTTTTCTCACTCATCCCAGAACACTTGTGGCATTTTCCAGATCTTGACATACTATATAAATATCTGTAATGGATTAAATACAAATGTTATAACTTTATCAAGATGAGTTATTATTACAGATTGTTCCCTACAAATAGTAAGCCCATGAAATGCAAAATAGATATTTCCAAAGTCTGGATTTCCTAAATTCTTCTCCAGTAATTGCCAGGTTGTCCAGCCAACAATTCCGGACCATCCTATTTTTCTCTTCCTTTCAGAATTCCACGCTTATCTAAGGTTAACTAAAATAAGATTTGATACACTTGTGTATAATACTTGGGTTGTCATTTTATGAATTAACATCCGTATGCAAGGTGAGGATTTCAGGGAACATTAAACTTTGCCTGAAAAATTTCATTTTCTCTGCTGCAGTACAGAAGAAACTACAAAGTCCTTTAGTGCCAGAAGCCAACAGAGCCAAAATTATTCATAGCTATTAAAAGACAGAACAAAAATTTCCCAGGAAGCACAAGAAAAGGTTCTTTTGTAGTCTGCCTACAGAAGCCAGTTAGAAGAAATATTTAGAGACCTGAAGCCGATATCTCTATTATAAACAATTACTGCCCAATTAGTGTATTGATGGGAGTGTGAGTTAACATGTTGGGCTCTTTTTGTGACAATTGTTACATTTTAAACCTTTCTACTCAAATTGCTATATGGTAATAAAAATGAGTTATAAGAATATTAAGACTTTTATTTACAAATTTCAATTTTGAATGACACGTCCTCCATTCTCAGGTAATGACTATAAAATATGGGAAGGCTTCGGAAATAGCTCCTCTCATCTGAAAGCAGCAGTAGCTGTTTGCAAGAAAATACAAAGAACATGTTCCTTGGTAAAGACATCTATGAAGCAGATGAAAGTATCGTTCTGAATATCACCCAATGCACCAATTAAATAAGGGAAAGAGAAAAGGACAATTAAAAAAATATATACTATGAATATCAGTATCATAACTCAACATGTTTTATAAATATTAGAGACTTAACGAATTTGATTAAAGCAGTTTAATTAAGGTATAGTCTGCTGTATTGCAACCCCCTTCCAGACAAAATAGCTTGGTGAACAGGTAGTATGTCCCCAGTGAACTGTGAATATCAAAGTCTGTGAAAATTCTTCATTTTAATGAGCTGCATTTTCTGAGCCCAGACCTCCCCTGACAGGGTGGCTGCAGGAGGCAAAAATGAAAGTGGTTGTTTTCCTTTGAGACATTCTACTGCTAAATGCTGTGAACGCCAGAAATTAAAACAGTGGTGCTAAAATTCTTTATGTCTGCTCTGTCTTGCACTTGCCCTTGGGCTAGAAACTATTGTTAAAGGAAAAGTCCAACAATTAAGAACATTTTTTTTTTCATGTCTAGAAAACGATGATTACACCTCTGATATTAAGACATTCAAAATATCACAACCCTTTACTTTTATAAAAGTTATATTTTTCATTTTAGAATAGCTCTTTATAAGTACAAACATATGCACCCAATATAGTGACCTTCCACTAATTAATGCTTAGATCTGCAATGTGAATACTCTTCACAACCTGCAATGAAAAATTTGCAGTTATTTCACTGTTTAAAAATTTTACATGACATGAGAATTTTTATTTTCTGAATGTATGCCAAATGGTATGGTCAAAAGAGGTTCTTTTATAATATCACTTACTTAAGGTTAAAATACAATCTTTTATAATATCACTTATTTAAGGTTAAAATATGATCATCAGAAGTTAAGTATACACATTTTGGCAATTATTTTAAAAATATTATTCATACAAAGCAAGACCTTGTCTCAGAAAAAAAAAAAAATTATTCACAGTAATAAAGACCATAAAATACAGATATTCAACCACATGATGAGTGTTAATACTTAATTTCTATGAATAGTCATCATTTAGATGCAAATACTGGTACAAAACCCCACCAAGAAATTACTTGGTTGGCAAGGCAAGGAAACCTTAAGTAATTATGCTTGATCTCCATAAACATGTCATGAGAGTTGGAAGGAAAACCAAATATGATTTCAAAGAAGTACATTCCAGAAAAAATAAGCATAATTACTTCAGTTAGCTAAAGATTCATCTAGAGCTTCTGGCCTTGCTCCAAGATAGATGGTAACTGTCCAGCCCAAAACAGAAGTTCATTGCTGCCATTACACAGAGGAAAAAAAAAAAAAAATCCACAATGATTTATAGCTCTAACACTAAAAAGTAATGAAGTTGATTGCAGTTTTTTCAAATCCCTGACTTAAACTGATTTTCTATACAGAACATTGTCTTGCTTGGAGATCTCAGAGATCTTAACAGTGTTCAACTTAAGCATAAAATGTCCTTAATATGCCATATACAGTTTATACACATAATATAAATCTTTCAACTTACTACTGTGCAAAATTAATGTGTGCTGCTGTGAATTTGTACAAAGTGTATTAACTCATACTTCAAACATGTCTTTCTTTTTTCTTTCTTTCTTCTTTTTTTTGGGGGGGGGTAATTTTAAGTTCCATTAATATACCCTACCATCTTTTTCTCTTGTTTTCCAAAATCAAATGGCCAGACAAATAAATGTAGGCCATAGGTTATCATCTAATCTAGGCTACCAGAGTTTCACAGTTAAAAATGCAACGTTTCACGTTCTCAGGAGAATCCTGCCACTTTCTCATTACCTACCCTCGGTTACTGACAGTGTCTCCAAGTCACTAAGGAATTACAAGCATTTGATCAGACGTTAGGAAAACAACCAGAGTGGTAAAAGTTGACCATGGTTTTCCCACAAAAGGTCCAACATATACTTATTTTCAAAAACTCATAATGTATTTGCACTTAGCCATATGTAGTGTGACCACGTGGCCAGGGTTAATATGCTCTGTCAAGTTTTAGACTAGCAGTGTCCTGTCTACGCTGTCAGAATATCTATGACTTATCATAATGGTTAGGCTAGTGGTGCTTTTTCTGAAAGACTGATTTTAAATATTAAATCCTGATTTGATGGTAATAGCAGTCCTGAAATCCCCATAATTTTTTGCAGATACCCTCTTTACAACCAAGGCATGTATGTCTGTCCCTGATATGTCTTATATATTGTATGATAAATTTAATAAAATGAGTCACTTTATTGTTCATTAGTACTTTCAAGGAAGGAAAGTCCAGCATTAGCAGTTCCAGGGAAGCATACTGGATTAAATTAATTGCTATGATAAATAACATTAGGGCGCTTAACTGTAGTAACTCAAGGATTTTTTTTTTTTTTTTTTTTTTTTATATCAGAGATGGGATGAGAATGGTATTTGCACTCTACGGTTATAAAAGTATAGCTTCTCTTTTTCTTTTTACTTATAATGATTCATTATACTGAAACGTATAAGAGTTTTGAAATTATCTATATTTTGTATGTTGCCGCACATAAAATAGATGTGTAACACACATTTAAATAAATGCATAACTGTATTGGTTAATGAGTATATTTTTGTTATGCATTGTTCAGATATCAGAAACAAGTAAACCTTTGAAAGTAAAGATTTTATTCATCTCAACTAATGCATTCAAAATATTACTAAATTTAATTTTTCAGTATTAAGTTCAAAATAAAATTTTTGCAATGTCTCAATTAACTATTATTACTTTTTGAGAAAGTCCTGTGGCTTGTAGTTATTTCTTACTATCTTATTTAAATTGGTTTTTCTGCACCTTTTCAAACATGGTTCCTTCAGATATTTGTCAATTCTTCGGTTTGTCCCCTTGTCCTGTCTTTTCTTCTCTGCATGTCTATTTTGCACGGCAAGGATTTATCAGGTTCCCACCATTTTCAGAAACTGAGCAGATGGTGTTTCCTTGGGGAACCAAGACAAAGTATTATCTGATGATCTTGCAACCTTTTACCTTATTATTTTTCCATAGCTTGACTACATCACAGTATAGATTATAGTTGCACAAATAATACAAACTGACTCAAACCAATACACAACAGTAATATTAATTGTAAAAGCCAAAATGAAAATTTAAAAATCACTGTCTTTTTAAAAGCATGATTTTTGCATTAAAACTGTTTAACAGCCATGGCCACACTAAAAAATTCATGTCTTTTCTCTAGAAAGGCAATTAATGAAAAGAAACACACACAAAGTGAGCAAACAAAAAAATCTTTAGGCCTTATTTTAGGAAATATTACTGATATCTGGGGAACTTTGAATAACACACTTTTATAGGGTTAGAAAATAAACAAGTATCTGCAGTATAATATAGCTTTGATAGTTAAAACTAACCAATTTTTTGACTTGAATTTCAGCCTTTCTGGTTGTTTATAGTGTGATACTAGTCAAGTTGATATTACTTGTTATTTTCAAATTGCTTCTCTGTAAACTGAGGATACTAAAAACAACTACTTCGTAGAATCATTGTATAGATTAAATGACGGAGGGTGTACGAAACGTGCAGCTTGTTGCTGCCTTGCTTTTAACATTTAATTAAGATTAGCTATATTATATGCATTGAATTATGTGTAATTGAGTTTTTATATATTTAACTTGTGAATGTATATTTTATGAAAAATAGTTTAAATTGTTCTGAGGATATATATTTAGAGTTAGTCACTTTTTTAAAATTTGAAATAGAATTCTGTTTAGTCTTCTTAATAATCTGCCAGAGGCCAGTAAAATTATGTGGATGCATTCTACCATTCTCCTCTCTGATTCCTCCCTCAGCACAGACATGCATACCCAGACTGAAAATTGTATGTATGTATAATTTAGCTTTTTTTTTTTTGTCATCACACACTGTGAAGAGGAAAACTGTGAGACTCTTCAGTGGTCTTAAGGAGCACCAGCGGGCTGCATACCCAGAGAACTAGGATTTAGTCCTGACTTGTCTTGAGAAGCTCAATCTAGTTATAGCAGTTGGCGTCTCTGTTTTTAGATTTTCAATGATCAAATGAGGAACAATAGTATAATCTTTATTAACCTTACATAAGTGATATGTGCATTAAAAGGGATTTTGTTGATACTTGAGTCTACTTTAGATTGATGTGAACTTCAAGGATTAGCATATTCTTCTTAGCAAAGTATCTCAAGAATGAAAGAAAAAGTATCCAATGTACTCAGCCCTACTATGAAGCTAATTTATAGCTTTCACACGAAGGCTATCACCCAACTATAGCACAAGAATATGGGGAAAGGGCCAAGGGAGGGGAGGGAACGGGGGAGAGTGGGGTGGAGGGAGGGTGATGGGTGGGACCACACCTAGGGTGCATCTTAGAATGGGTACAGGCGAAACTTACTAAATGCAGAATACAAATGTCTTCATACGATAACTAAGAAAATGCCATGAAGGCTATATTAAACAGTTTGATGAAAATATTTCAGATTGTATATGAAACCAGCACATTGTACCCCTGATTGCACTAATGCATACAGCTATGATTTAATAATAATAAAAAGAACGTTAACAAACATGTATGAAGCATATGGTAATATATAGATGCACACAGCAGCCTCCACATCAATGTTCCCGCTTTTCCTTCACTGTCAAGTGGGGGAGTGTGGTGAGAAGAATCCAGTGTCACCACTATGGGCCTAGATGTGGTCTGCGATGGGAGATACTGTATCTAGTCAAGTCACCAGGACTCCAGGAGTTGTGGGAATGTACCGTGGTTCAGTGTGAAGAAGGAGGGATGGCTGGAACAAAAAACCCTGTACTTTTTCTTGTCTCGTGCTCTGATTTGTCAATCAAACCTTTGGAGAAATTGATCAAAAATAAATTCTTTAAAATTTCAATTGTTAGGCAAAACATAAAAAAAAAAATTAGGCAAGAAGGGCCAGGTGAGGTGGCTCACCCCTGTGATCCCAGCACTCTGGAGGGGCTGAGGTGGGTGAATCCCTTGAGTTCAGGAGTTCAAAACCAACCTAAGCAAGAGCGAGACCCCATCTCTAGCTACCTGGGAGGCTGAAACAGGAGGATTGCTTGAGCCCAAGAGTTTGAACAATGATGCCACAGCCCTCTACCCAGGGCAAAAGAGTGAGACTCTGTCTCAAATAAATAAGTAGCAGCAAGAAGTCGTGGAGGAGGAGGCGAAGCTGGTTTCTCTGTTTGGTTTTATTATTGAAGTTGGGTAAAGACAGGAGATACGTCTAAAATTTTGAAAGGAGGCTCTTTCTTCATTGGTAAAATGATGACAGAAGGAGAAAATTCAACTAAATAGTCTGCCGGTGGGTATTATTGCTGCTTTAATATGCTGTTATTCTAAGAACGTATCCAGAAGACGATTAAACTTAAAAAGTATTCCTGGACGTGTGTGTGTTTCTCTTTCAGGAAGATTGAAATTAGCTTCACAACAAACTGGTCTGTGGGGCCCTGATGATTAACTCATTTAGAATGACCTGGGAGGTTATGTTGTCTTTAATTCAAATCTCATAAAACAGGTAGCTTCAAAGTAATAGACGGGGTTGATGTAGGAGCCACACCAACAGGAAAGAGCTCCAAGTACAAAGAGAGCTGTGCGTCCTAGTTAGCAAATTAAGAAGAAAGGAATCTATTTCCTCCCTTCCGTAAAGCAATGAATGTGGAAAATTTAGTGACCTTGTTTGTAACATGTTTTCTCCATTTTAACACTTTCCATGAAAAGCAGAAAGTGAGTTTAGGAATTTAAATGGTGTCACATAAAATTCAAATAAAGCCGGCAGCATTAGAATGAGGTCAGCCACTAAGATTCCAAGATTTGGATGGGATGGGAATCCTCCATTATATACATATATATTTGAACAAACCATTTAAATAAAAACAAATGTTATTTTAGTTATGGGGAACAAGGGCACAGCAGTGCTTCCTAGAAAAAGGGAATCACATGTAGCCTGTGTAATAAAAGGGGGGCCAACCTATGCAAACCGGTGGAACACATGTCATACCGGATAAAAGTGAGGACGGCACAGCTGGGACAGAGTCAAGGGGAATCTAAAAGGGGAAGAGAAACAAGAAAGCGGTCACATCTGCCACAGAGAAGGTAGGGAAATCTCCAGGGGAGAGGAGGGTGGCGTGAGAGGCGCTTCAGAGAAGGGGGGAATAAAGATGATGGCTGTCAAGGGATGGTGACCGACAGAAGAAAAGGAAACCGACCAACAAAAGGGAAAGGGGACCGCGATGAAGCTTGGGGATAACAGGGGTTTCAGCAAGAAAACAGCAGGGAAAAGAAAACCCTTGAAGGAAAAAATAAAGGAGTCAGAAAACATTTCCTTCAAGAGAAATAGGTAGTTTTATCTGAGTCTATAGAAGACGAAAGGGAGGCAGGGAGGGGAACGTTGGGAAATTAATGGAGGAAATGACTAAAGAACATGAAAATAACAGCGCGGCGTGGCTGGAACCAAAGTCTAGGAAAAAAGGAAGACGATCCAGAGAAGAAACACAGGACCTGGGATGAGGGGAGAGCGTTCGACTGTAGGGAATCAAAGGGGAAAGGAGTTTTAGAAAATCTTCACAAGGATAAATAAATATGGGAGCAGGGAACTCAAGGTGGTCACATAATGCCTGGAGGGGATGTGGGCCAAAGTCAGGGCTCCAATTAAAGGCCCGAGAAGCAAATGATTGGACAGCCGAAAGCAGCCTCTAAGAAGTACCCACTGTGAAGAAAAAGAAGATCTGACTGCAGATAGCTAAAAAGACTTTTGAGCTCTCCCTGAGGATTGTTGTTTAAAAGGAACATGTGAGGATGGATGTTGATCTGCAATCACAATGGGAAAGGAAGGATCAGCACTGATATTTCCGTGTTAGAGGGTGCCCAACACGAGAGGCCAGTGAGCACAGAAATTACAAGAGTTTTGTTCAGAAACCCTCTATCAAAAGCTGGTTGGATGATACAAAGACAGGTAGCCCCGACTGGCAGCAGCAATTAGGAGCCCTCACAGAACTCGCTATGGGAGGAAGCTGGCAAGGATGATCTCCCCACACATAGCAAGAATCAGAGGCAGAAATGCAGTGTGCCAGGTGAGAGATGTGCCAGCCCTTGTCAGTCAACATGAGAGAGAAAGTGCATGTGATGTGGACCGGGATGCACCAATTGCTCAGTGCCCTTCAGATCAGAACCCCCACTCACCCCTTTAAATGTTGTCATTTCAAACATATAAAAATCAGAGTAAGGAAAGAAGAAAAACAGCAGCCTCAAACATTCAGGGGCAATTCCATAGCTAAGTCCTTTCAGACGGGCAGGGACCTCCTTCCTATGAGTGACCCAGAATGACTATCACCTAGATGTCTAACCTCACACACGTGATAAATATTTAAGCTCTGAGTTTTTTAAACCTCAAAGTGGGTATGAAAACTCTTATCTTTGCCAGCTCTTTTTTAGTGGAGGTTTATAGATCATATACACAGTATAAATTTTCTACTACACGATTGGTTTTCTATAAATACTCTATAAATACTTATATAAATACAATAATGCCAAGCCAAAAATAATGTACTTCTACCAGAAATGTTTAAAATATATTGTGTGCTACCACATTCCAGCCTTCTCCTGGGGCGTGGGGTAGAGACTGAATGCACACATGTGTCTCATCTCCACCTAACATCACGTCAAGGTTTAGGACTTTAACATACAGATTCTGCAGGAACACTGTTCAGTCTCTAACATTCTGTTAGAGCAAAATAGGGTCTGCTTTTGCTCACTGTTTTATCCCCAACACATAATAGCAGATGGTCAATAAACACCGATTGAATGACTTAGCAGTACGGAAGCAAGCCCTATTCAGCGAACCAGTAAATAAACACTGCTAAGCAGGGTCTGGGGCTCCCTGTATGGAGGCATTTCTTTATATTCTAATGATCTCACACACATGAAACTCAGACACAACAAGGTCAGCCTTAAAGCTGTAATTCTTAGTTTTCATGCATAACACCACAAGCACATAATTCTCAAAAGAGTGACTTAGTAATTTTGGCATCTATTAATACATTTTATAGAAGGGGATTTCTTACTATGCTACATAGATACTTAGATTAATTGTTGCAATAGTTTCAAAAATTCCCTGATATAAAGAGAGCAGCAGAGAAAATTTCCTTTGTCTCCTATTTGATCCAAACCAGCAACTCCCAATCTTTTTTTGTTTTTTGCAGTTTTTGGCCAGGGCTGGGCTTGAACCCACCACCTCCGGCATGTGGGGCCGGTGCCCTACTCCTTTGAGCCATAGGCGCCACCCCCAAGCTTTTGTTTTTATCAACTGCAAGTTGATATATAATGCTTTCCTTGGATGAAGTGCTTTGATATTGTCTGTTTAATATTCACTTGTGCATTAATAATCTTCAGAATTATTCTTCATCACAAGTTAGAGAATTTACAAGGGATGTGCAACGTCTACATATGAAACTTGACTTGATAATGCACAGACCAGTATCTTGAAAGGGCTTTGCAGTGGTCGTGATAATGTTTAATAGCTCATGGAAATATCTTTTCATTTCGTGTGTTTGTCCTCAAAGAGTAAATTAACACACACAACAGACATTATTCCCTGCCTTGGCTCAGGAAGGCGAAAGTTAGACTCATCAGTTGTAACATTCTAGATTATAGAAAGTTAAAAGGCAGTGATATTTTGAAATATTGGCAATTTCAATATAATGCAAATGTAAATATTGACTTTCAATTCAAGTTTGAGAGGAATAGTTGTCATTGAAAGTACAGTTATCCTCAGGAGAAAAATTGTTTAAAGTAAATTTTGTCTTTCTTTTTATTATTTCTCCCCCTCTTATTGGTACAGTAGGCTTCTTTAGTTGCCCTAATACTAGGAGATGGATAAATTTATATGTAAATACACTTTAAAAAAATTTTTTTCAGGTTAATGTGGGGGTGCAAACAACCAGGTTATAATGTTTGCATTTGTTGGGCAGAGCCCGCCTTGTAGTCGTGTCCCTCATCCAAGAAGTATGCCATGTACCCTAACATTGTGCCAACTAGGCAGGCCCCTCTGCCGTGCGTTCAGCTCTCTTTCCACCTCTGGGACAGTGCCACAGTCCTTTCCATCCTCCATTAAACCCATGTTGTAACAAAACTCAAGGACCAGTAATCTGAGAAACTATTTTGTTATTCTCACTTTTTTGCCTTTGACTTTGGTGAGCTCCCTTTTATTACCACCCATCAAAATTCTGTTTAAGACCCTGCACACTCACCACCTCCACTATGAACTTGATCTTATTCCCAACCTGACGTTCCCTTCCGTCAGTGAACTCCCGCCATTCTGTTTACCACAGGTACACACTTGCATTACCGTGCTCACATGTGTCCCCTGTCAGAGCAAGGGTGCAGACTCCTCTAGGCTGAAATTACCTGTCATGCACCTTGGTGCTCCTATCATTCTCTAATGCTCTGGAGCACTGCTTTAGTTTGCTACCCCATTGCCGTAACAAAATCCAGCAGGCTGGGTGGCTTAAATGACAAATTTGTTTTCTCACAATTCTAGAGACTGGAAGTTCAAGATCAAGGTAATGGCATATTTTCTTTATGCCTGAGGTCTCTCTCCTTGGCTTGCAAATGGCCAGCTTTCCTCTGTGTCCTTTCCACTCTGCACTGGTGTTCCTGTTATCTCTCTCTCTCCCTTCTTATGAGGACACTACTCTTACTGGATTAGGGCCCCACCCTTATGGCTCATTTAACTTTACTTCTGTAAAGGCCCTATTTCTGAACACAGTCACAATGACGGTTATGGCGTCAACATATGAACTAGGAGTTCAGGGGTGGTACATAATTCTGACTTTAGCAATCACAGAGGCTTTTAAGAATATTTGTTGAACGCCGTTTGGTTGTGGGGTATGGTGTGCTAGTAGGGTACAACAGCCAATTCTGAAGGTCACTCTGATATGTAGTGTGTTTTGGTTTCCCTGGAGTAAATACACCCACCAACGTAGATTTCAGGCTATCAATAGGTCAGCCAGTGTGCAATTTTGACAACTGACTGCAGTGAGCTGGGAGGACTGGGCTCCAGCATACCACTGACTTAGACCAGGGTCTTTTCAGAGCTGAGCAAAAGAAAATATAAAAGGAATAAGATGCTCTTTGTTTATTTTTCCTTTTTTTTTTTTTTTTTATCTACTCAAAATGGAGCTGCTCCACTCAGAAATTAAACTGTGTGAAGGGGGAAAAAAGTTATTTATAAATCTAAGTTTGTAGGCCAAAATTTGTACTTCCTTCAGTAACTGTTTTTTAGATAATGTTTATCTTTGTTTGAATGTCCAGTAAGTTGATAACAGGATAAAGAAAAAACTTCTCAAGGTGACATTTTAACAAATAGCACATTAAATTAAGTCATTAAAAATTGAATCATGGTAGGCAGCTTAATCATTATAATTAAACCAAGTAGTTTAAGTAAAGCCTAACCCAGTCAGTAATGTTGCTTTCAAATGCTTTGTGTGTTTTGATAAGTTGTTCATTACGAAAAATGCCCATTTAGAACAGTAAGTAGAATAAATGTATACCTCAAAGAAGCATATTCCATTATTTTCTAAATGCTGTCCTCACTAGCATGCAATATACATTCAGACGTTACTGAGAAGGAGGATGCAAGATTGTGCATAATGTTTTGTGTAGTCACTGATCCAGAAATATGCTCTGTAACAGTCTGGTGTGGCTTGAGTGCCTTGACCAATGTAAGAGTGGTACAAAGGTATCAATTACTGCAGGCGTCATGCAGACCTGCAGGTGAGACACTGCTTTGTGCAGACATCACTGACCCCGAAAGTCCCAGGAGAATAGTTTGGTGTCTTCTGAATGGCTTAATAAATAGAATCCAGAGTGTAAAGGTTATCAATTACCTCAGGCATTACGGAGGATGCTTTTGTTTTCAGCAATACTTATAAAAAGCATTCTGTGTATTGTTAGCCTCTCACTTTCATGTGCAGTGGTAGAGACTCCAACACCGGATATCTCAGCCTCCAGCTGTTTCTCCTGAGCTGAGGTGAATTCCACAGCTCCCTAGAATGCTTTCACTAGCAGGAATACAATGGCATCTGCTGAAGTACTGACCCCCACAGTAGAACCTCTTCAATTACAAAAAAATAGCACTTTTAGCTATTCAGATGTTAAGTGTAGAGGTTAATATAGTCCATTCATTTAAACTCTTCATTTATAGTGGTTTTTACATATGAGAGTATTCCTCTGACATTAAGTCACTGAGTATGGTCAGTTATAGTGTAGATTTTGTAAATATAATTCATACATACCTATATTATTATTAAGGTATGGGGTTTAGACACAAGCATTTACATAATAAAGAAGTTTGAAATGGCATGACATTAATAATCATGTATGCCTCATAACTGCCAAGTTATTCTTATCTCTAAAGTATTTGCAGAGAGATAACTCTAGTCCAGATGACAGAGAGAGACTCAACAACAACAAAAAAAAAAAACAGAGAGAGAGAGAGAGAGAGAGAGAGAGAGAGAGAGAGAGAAGGCGATAACAATGAAAACTTGGGCTCTCATAGCCAGGTCGCAGCTAATTTGTAGTGCAGCCCTCTGCACCTGTGGGTTCACAGATTCCACCAGTCAGGAATCAAAACTATGAAATAAATAAATAACAATAAACAACAAAAAATATGAAGGAAAATCTGATACAAGGCTGGGGTATGGTGGCTTACTCTTATAATTCCAGCACTCTGGGAGGCTGAGGCAGGAGGATCCCTTGAGCTCAGGAGTTCAAGACCAGCCTGAGCAAAAGTGATACCTTGTCTCTAACTAGCTGGGTTTTGTGATGGGTACCTGTAGTCTCAGCTACTAGGGAGGCTGAAGCAAGAGAATCACTTGAGCCTAAGAATTTGAGGTTGCTGTGAGCTATGACGCCACTGCACTCGACCGGGGGCAACAGAGTGAGACTCCATCTCAAAAATTAAAAAAAAAAGAAGACAATTATTTACCTAGTGTTTACATTATATTAAGTATTATAAATACTCTAGAGAGGCTTTGAAGTATATGGGAGCATGTGCATAGGTTTTATACAAGGGATTTGTTCATAGGCAGATTTTGGTATCTGAGGGCGTCCTGGCATTAATCTCCCAGGGGTACCAAGGGACGGCTGTATTTAAATCCCCTACTGTGAAATTGTAGTCATCACTGCTTTATGGGTGCATTCGCACGCATACCACTGAGCATCTACTTTCTTCAAAGCTGTGAAGGAAACTGAAGTACACGCCATGGACCATGAAGGTATCTGTGTCACATCTCCAAGTTTCTGTAGATAAATATTTTAAATAAAAATTAAATTTATCTTCATTGAAGTACTATAGCTATCTTCTCAAACCAACACACACCATCATGGAGCCATGTTTCTGGACTTGCTGGATGACTAAATAAGGGCTTTATAATACGGTGACTTGTATAAAAAGAAGCATTAGTTTAGTTGTCACTGTCATACACTGTTCTCCCTTCCCCCACATCCATATTCTGCCTTCAAATTCTATTCCTCCTGCCCTACGTTTTGTCTTTCCACTTGCTGGGGCCGACTGCCCCTAACTCTCTTGCCTGTCACCTTTAATAGAACTTCTACTCGCCTGCCTTTTCTCTGTGCAGGGGACTCTGTGCAGACCCTTAATTGATATGTTGACATTTTAAACCTCTCTGAAATGGTAGTGAGTGGGGACTTTGGGAGGTGAGTAGGTTTTGAAGGTAGAGCCCTTGTAAGCAGGATTAGTGCCTTTATTAACCAGGCCACAGAGAACTCAGTGTCCCTCCTCACACCTCTTGAGGAGGTAGCGTTCACACCTGGCAGAGCATCCCCAGCAGAGCTCCACCATGCGGCCACACTGATACTGGATTTTCAGCCTCCAAAACTGCGAGTCATACATTTCTGTTGTTTTTAAGCCATCCGGTTTATGATCCTTCGTTACAGCAGCCTGAAAAGACACCAGGCCATTCATTTTCCTCAACTAGAAAATTGTTTTATGAATTAAGGCTTTGGTACTTGAATATGGAAACAGCTCATCACTCCTTGAAGCTTAGGGAGTAACTGAATTTAATTTAGATGTTTCAATAAGCTTTATACCAAATAATAAATGTTCACGTTCAATCCCTTTATTATGACTCTCTGTAGGATTAACAAAGTAAGGGAAAGTGCACAGCACATTATAACTTACGGAGAATAAGACAATATACTAAACCATATAGCCCACAACGCTGCTGGTTCTGCCAAGCTGCTCCGTGATGTGAGAGAGATGCTCTGACTCCAGCACCCGGCTTCACAGGTTTATAGCAGGTGACCTCACATGCGTAGCTTCAGATCTCTCATCTGTATCATGCCATAGAACAGTCACGGTCAGTGTGGTTACTCTCTAACAAGTGTTCCACCCAACACGATTACTCTGAGCAGAGCATGCCAATTCCTGGTCATTGGCTTCAGTTACATTCCTGACAGAATCCCACAGTGATTTCTTCCCTCCAAAGAAAGAGACTTGAAAGAGAAACAGTTCTATTTCTTCCTTTGTCTTTTGTTGCATATGATACAACTGCCCTGGATGAAAGTAAAGGCTAGGTTCTTTCCTGGGACTGCCACAGCTGAGTGTCTTAATACGTTAAAAACGTCTTCTCTCACATTCCTGGAGCTCACAAGTCCAAAATCAAGTGGCAGCTGGGCTGTCCTTCCTCCAACAAATCTAGGGGGAGGATTCTTCCTGCTTCTTCCAGCTTCTGGCACCCCAGGCATTCCTGGGCCTCTGCGGCAGAACTTCAGTCTCGGCCTCAGTCCTCACACAGCTGTCTTTCCCTAGGCTCCGTCTCGTCTCTTGTGCCTCTGCTTCTGCATAAGGACACCAGTCACCCTGCATTAGGTAGCACCTAATAAGGTCCAGTTACTCTCACCTTAAATTGATTATATCTGCAAAGACCATTTCCAAATGTGGTCACACTCCCAGTTACTGTCGGTCGGGACTTTCTCTTTGAGGAGCCCAATTCATTCACAACAGGAACCAGCTGGAAGACAATTCCTCTGAGATCCCAGGCCTTCTCCGCCCTCCTCCACCCTCTTACCTCTCAGACAGAGGCAGGGAATGAGGCGGAAAGGAGGGAGTCCTTGGCGACATTACTGATTCAGCCATGAAACTGTGTACTTCTTGTGAGATAAAGCACACCCCATTGGGAAAGTAGAGTTGTTATTCCCATTAGGTGGCCTTTGAATAGTCTCCCCACTCATTCAAAGAACTCACTCACCAACACTGCTGTCATAAAATTCAAATGAACGAATGCCAGTGCAACACCAAACACAGGTACATGGTAAATCATAGCAAATGGTGGCCATTATTAGGAGTAGTATAATTAACATAATTATTATTTGATGAGAAGGAAAAATTACACATTTTCTATCTTCTCCTTTGACTTGGGTTAAAAAAACAAACATAAGCCCTTGGTGACAGAAATCTTAGAGTTGGATTCTGACCTATAGTATTTGGTTTTGGCCTATTTATAATAAAGACAGAATCCACTTTGTGAGCTGATGCTGAATTTGAAAATGTAATTAAGTGGTGAGGTCGGCTCTTATTAAGAGTTAAAAAAAAGTAAGGTAAGAAGGCAAACAGCTATTAAAGAAATAAATAAGAGCGCATCACCAATGCATGCAGTTGACACAATTCTGACTTCCTCATGATTCAATTCACATGTAAGAAAATTCACACAGAATTCTATGTTGAAGCAGCAGACTCCAGTATCACAGTGGTCAGGCATCAATGTCTGTGGTTGTGGAAACTGAATTCTTAAGACATGAGTCTTTTCATCTCTCCAGTTAAGATTTTATATTTTCTTTACAAGAAAATATGTATTGCTTTGTGTTTCTGTTGCAATATGTCCTGGATGGTGCCTCCAAATCTTGTAAATTCCCTTGTTTTCTTCTTTACAAGGTTGAGATTATAATGAAAATTCTCATCAGTACTTCCCTAGTTATTCCTTATAAATATAATGTTTCTGGATTTGTGTCAACAGACTAATATTCAAATATAGTTTTATAATTCTTAACGTTTACATCTTTTTATCACAAGAATAATTTATTTTCTCTGACATTTCCATGTAATCAGCATACAACACATCAATGCTCGATATTCTTTCTTCCAGTTGACGATAGCTGAGTAAATCCCCTACGGTAATGCCTTCCATCATATCTCTGTCTTCCATGTTCATATTAAGGATCTGTTTTCACTGTTCTCCTTTATCTACAAACACAGATCCTACTTTTTCCTTTCCTTTCTTTTTTTATTTTGCAGGGATTTTTTGGCCAGGGCTGGGTTTGAACCCGCCACCTCTGGTTTTGGGGGCTGGGTCCCTACTCCTTTGAGCCACGGGTGCTGCCCTGAGTTTCTGCTGCACATTTATTATGTTGTAGAAAGTACCTACAGCTAGGATAAGGAAAAGTGGTGGCGTTAACAAAATGCTCGTGATTGTGCTATGTGAGAATCTACGTTACTGGCATAGTTGCCGAGAATTCTCATCTTGTTCTTTACCTCTACCCCACAGAGCTCCCACTGACATCTGAGGACATTCAACTTGCACACAAGCCTGTCACCTGCTTTGTTTTTCTTTTAGATGTAGGTCAACACATTCCACAGATCTTGTGCAGCTGAGAGTTTTGAAGTTATTTGATTTCTGCAGAACTTCTTATGAAATCTTTGTATATGCAGGCACTTACGAAGCAATGGAATTCTTTTTCTCTCCTGCGATTAAAATGGGCCCAACTAAGGGGGAAAATATTTGCCTTTGGTCCTTATAGGTATATTGAGAATTAGGAGATAATGGAAGCGTTAAATACAAGCTCTGTTGACCTATCCTAGATTTCAAATGTGAACTATTGAATCTACAGTATATATGGTAATGTCAACTGCATAAAGGATATTAATGAATATTAATTAAGGTTAAACTACATCATAGTTATGAGAGAAGCGTGAAAAGCAAGCTATAACTTTCACCCTCCATTCTCAGTCTCGGATCATGAATTTAGAGGGAAGCCATTCTTAAAGAAGAAAATGGATAGGGAAGCAGGACTCCGTGTAATGAAATGCTTCTGTTTTCAGTCGGATGGATATTTAAAAAGCAGGTATAATTATGGATATTTTGGTCATGTGATGATCAGGATGTTCTAAAAAGATTCATAGCTACATACAGGAGAAACGCGTGCCTCAGCATGCTGTAAGAAACAGAGTTCTTTGTTAAGTAAAAGATAAGAACTGGTCATCAAAATATAACTTTAACACTAGAACAATACTTAACATGCTTTTTTTTTTTTTTTTTTTTAAGCATGTTAAGTATTGCTAGTTGTTCGACTAAGCAACTTTGTTTCAGTTTGCCTCACTTCCTTGGAAAGGGTTTGTTACCTTCATCAGATTGGAAACTCCTATCTAGCCCAGCATGAGTGATCCAGTAAATATGAACTATGAAATATTGACACGGACAATTTTACAAAATCGTCTGCTCAACTCTTTGACTGGAATGATAAGAGGAGGTAAAGTTTCACATGTTTCTGGTTGGCAGTTTTCTTTATCTTACCACTCGTGGAATTACAAATTCAGTACAAGCTTACCTAGATTTCTTCAGCAGAGTCTTTGTCAACACAATGGTTTGGGGGTACTTGTCTCTGATCCACTAAGCAGCCCAGCCTGTTGGAAGCATTTTGCTTTGGGTTCACCATGCTTTCAATCTCAACATTGCCTTCTGAGTTTTATCATTCATTCTTGGTGATCAGAGAAAAGTCTGATAGTCCTGATTTTTTACTCTTGCCTTGTTTGCTCAGTAAGAATATTGTGCTCTCATAAATATTTTGTTATTCCCAGGCACATCAAATGTTGTTCCTAAACCTCATTCTCTTGGTCAGGTGACCAGAGACAAGACTGACATTTTCTAATGTACTGGCATGATGTGATGTTTAGCTAGCCAAGTCCATCAGGCTGACGTGGGACTGGATCAGGCCTGGTTATTTGAACAGCTGATAGATGATCATGATAAACTTTGCTGCAGTGATTGTCCCTCTGAATCTCCTGCCCTAAGGAGGGAAGCTGTCTGTCAAGGCATTCTACCGCACATTTCCTCAGGACCTCTGCGATTGGTTCTTTAACCCTGTTCAGAAACAGCACTAGATGCACATATTACAGAGTGCCAAACATCCTTGTCAAAATAGCACTGATATTTAATTTTTTATATAATGATAAATATTTTAAAAGCTGAAATTCCTTCTTCCTTCTCCTATCTTCTTGAACTTTTGTTTTTTATACTTTGTCATGTTTTTAATAAACATATGGAAGTCTACATGTTATCTTTGTTGTTTTGCATGATAATAAAGATGTTTGTATGAACCCCATCTGATAATGATAATGACATAATATAACTATGGAAACTCACAAATTGAGCAAGTCTCATGGAGCAGGATGAAAGGGAAAATTAGAGGAAGGGTCCTCTAGAGTCTCTTTTAGAGTTCAATTACTGTTAATGTGTTCCAAAGTGAGAAGTGGATAGAACTGTGGTTTACCTGACTCTGATTTTATGTAGAATTGTGAATTTTCTCTCTTCTTAGTCATTTTCTATATTTATTAGTTGGAGGGGAAAAATGCAACTATTATCAAAATTCAGTGGAGAGAGATCCTTTTGAATTAAACCATTTATGTCTCCAACATGGAAAGCAGGGAATCAAGGATAAAATGAGGACGACAGACACGTTTTATACTTTTGAATTGCGAGACACAGTAGAAAGGATTAGATTACCTAATCCTCTTAAATCCATCTAGATTAAAATTTGTCACTATCTGTATTTTTTTCTGTGGGACAATCAATGATTTGATATTCTCCTAATGTCTTTTTCTGTACTAGTGTCGGCTTTACACAAAATTCATAAATGTCTTTGGAGAATTTATGCATGATAAAAATTATCTTTTGTTAAATATTTGGTGAAAATGGCATATGAAATTCCCCAAACTTGAGATTTTAATGTTGCAATTTAAGTACTTACTGATGAAATTTCTACAATGAGTGTAGGACTGATCTAGGTTTCTATGTCTATTAAAATTTATTCTGGGAGTCAGGGGAGATGTGCCTTATGCCTGTTGGCATATCTTGCCTGGGAGGCCAAGGCAGGAGGATTGCTTGAGCTCAGGACATTTCATTCTTTTTCGTGGCTGGATGGAATTTCATTGTGTATATTAATTCTATTTTCTTGATCCATTCATCTGATGATGAATGATAAGCTTGATCATTGCAATTTTAAATTTGTCCACACACACTTTATGGATACCCTGTATAAATATACTATATTCTCTACAGCATATATAAAGTACTTGGGTATCAGTTTGTAGTAAGCTCTTAAGAAGCATTTTCTGATATAATCATTGTTATCTCCCAAAGCTGCCTGCCTAATAAATATGCATTACACACTTACTCAGTAAATATAACTAACATAATGAATGTTAAGAGCTAACCTAAATTAATGAAAAATGGTGTAATAATATCTTTTTGATATCCCGATTTCCACTCTATTGGCTAAATACCCAATAGTAGAATTGCTGGGTCAAATGGTAGTTTTATTTTTAGTTTTTTGAGGAACTGTGTTCCATAATCTCTCACCTAGTTTACACTCCCACTGAAAGTGTATTAGAGATCCTTTTTTTCTACACATCCTGGCCAGAATTTTTTTTTTTTTTTTTTTTTTGTCTTTTTGGTAATAGCCATTTCAGCTGCCAAAAGATGATACCTCATTGTGATTTTGATTTGCATTTTCCTGATAATTACTGATTTTTTTAATTACAAGAATGTCTACACAAGGAAAGCAATATATTAAATGGGCATCCTGGCACAAATTCTTAATCTGAGTATCTGAGTGACTGTTACTATGGCAGCATGAGAACATACTTGCACATCGCATAGCACACTTGTCATGCTTTGGGTATCTAACAGTATCAAATTGTCATAAAGCTTTCTAAATGCTTATAGTTTCTGAACTTGTTTTGTTATGGATCCTCAACAGGTTTGCATGAATCAACTTGAACAGATTTTGAGCAGCTCTGACTTATGACATGACCCTTTTTTTCTTAAATGTTTCTGTGTGCTGGGAGCAACATGTACATTACAGTTGTTGGACCCAGTGTTCTGACTTCTCAGTTTGGTGAAACTCGTTGTTATATAATTCAGATCTTGTCTACCTTTATTGGCTTCTTCTGCGTTTTCACTTATACATTTTTGAATATTGAAATCTTCCACTGTGTGGTAAATTTATTAATTTTTTAATAATTCTGTCAGTTTTTGCTTTGTATATTCTGAAGCTCTGTTATTTTGTTTTTAAAGATACTGCACTATAGTGATCAACAATATGGGTGCTAGGGCGGCGCCTATAGCTCAGTGGGCAGGGTGCCAGCCACATGTACCAGGGCTGGTGGGTTCGAACCCAGTCCCGGCCTCCTAAAAACAACAACAACAACAAAAATAGCTGAGCATTGTGGGGAGCACCTGTAGTCCCAGCTACTCGGGAGGCTGAGGCAAGACAATCACTTAAGCCCAGGAGTTGGAGGTTGCTGTGAGCTGTGACACTACGGCACTCTACTGAGGGCAACAAAGTGAGACTCTGTCTCAATCAAAAAAAATAAAAAATAAAAATAAATAAAAAGTAAATAAATAAAGATTAAAAAAAAAACCAATATGGGTTCTAGAATCAGGCTATGTGCGTTGAAATACCAGATACATGACATTTGTCAAGTTCTTTAACATCCACCTATGTTTCTCCACCTATAAAGTGAGGATAATAGTTATATCTACCTCATAGCTAGGTTAGTTGCTGAAACACCAATGAGATATTATATTATGTCTACTATATGTTATATATTAAATATATAAACATAAACATAACAGGTGTCCATGAAGTGTGTGTGCAATTTTAAATTTGTCCACACACACTTTATGGATACCCTGTATAAATAAACTATATTCTCTACAGCATATATAAAGTACTTGGGTATCAGTTTGTAGTAAGCTCTTAAGAAACATTTTCTGATATAATCATTGTTATCTCCCAAAGCTGCCTGCCTAATAAATATTCATTACACACTTACTCAGTAAATATAACAACTAATATAATGAATGTTGAGAGCTAACCTAAATTAATATCAGTTAATGGCAGGCATAGTGGCTCATGCCTATAATCACAACACTCAGTGAGGACAAGGCAGGTGGATCTCTTGAGCTCAGGAGCTGGAGACCAGCTTGAGGAACAGTGAGACTCGTCTCTACTAAAAGTAGAAAAACTATCCAGGCATGGTGGCAGATGCCTATAGTCCCAGCTACTCGGGAGGCTGAGACAGGAGGATCGTTTGAGCCCAGGAGTCTGAGATTGCTGTGAGCTGTGATGCCAGAGCACTCTACTGAGGGTAACAAAATAAGATTCTGTTGCTATATATATGTATGTGTATGTGTGTGTGTGTACACACACACATACACATATATAGGAATTGTTCATGTTACATGTTACTGTAGCACAGAGGAATCAGGCATAGATCTGAATTTCAGCTCTAACATTTGTAGTTCTGCAGATCCTTGCTCCATATTTTTAACAGCACTAACTTGTAACACCTGTACTGATAAAATGAAGGCAAATAAAAGTCCTGTTCTTCCAGTTTATCATTCCTTAATAATCCTTTATAAAATAAAATACATAAGAAATGAAAAGAACCTGGTTCACATGTCTATATTAAGAAGAAAAACGTTAATTTATTTTATTTTTACTTTTAAAAAGGTACCAGTGTCTTTAATGGCTTAACTCATAAAGGACTAGGATATGAATTTTAGATTCTTGTCAAAACCAATGGAAATCATTTTGTATGGAGATAGGCATGGAATATGAGGCTCTCACAAGACACCAAGTAGGTGACTGCTGTCCTTACCAATTATTGTGGCCCTGACCACTAACATTAGAATCTGAGGGAAAAGCTACATGCTGCTAGGACGTTGATAAGATTGTAGTCTGAGTATCCATGAGGCCTAGAAATCAAAGTCCTTTTTGGATTCCAAAGGTAGTAGACTATTAGGATGCTAATACAACGGTAATAGGAAATTGAGAATGAGTAGACGTGTCCTTAGTGAATGTGACACTTGGAAGCAACTTAGGGTATAGAGACTGAGATGGTGCCTTAGGCTGCTTGCACCAATGGAGAGGCTGTGGGGTTTGTCATTCAATATCCCAAACAATTTGAGAAGAAGCATGTTTGGTTGTGATTTTATTGAGTGTTTCCTTGTATCAAGAATGCTCTAGGGAAATGGCGCTGCAAATGGCAGCAATGTTTGTAGTGGCCGTAAGGGAAGATTCCACAGCATTTCCGGCAAACTTACAACTCAAGTGTCAAAAAGATATGGTGCCTAGTATTTAATATATCGTTGAATAGTAAATTATTTTCTTCAGCTTTTACATACCATATTGAAAATTGTTTAGAAAGCAAAAATTACGTTCCGTAATCTTACCCATCATTGATTTTATGTATGTATGTATGTATGTATGTATATTTTTTGCTAGAATTTCTTTGTTTTTCCTGTCCCCTGACACTAGCTGAGATTGCCATATACTCATCTCAATTTATTTTTCTAAAACTATTTCAATTTATCGGGAGAAATGCATTATCTTAACAGGGAAAGGAAACATATATTTCTAGTACAGAATATTCACTGGAAACACAGTAGATATAGTTACAAAGAATTCAATTAGATTTTTTTAGCTCCGTAAAATAACCTAAACCTAATGTTTGGTCTGTGGATCCCAAAAACAGAGATCACTGTAACACTTTAATAAATAGGTGCTGGTGTTAACTTTAAAATTTCTCTCATAGGATAAGTATCTGATGTGGTCAAGAATTTGTAAATGTATTAAATTGAAAATTAAAATTGCTCAGAATTAACCATAGCTATTTAAAAATTGAAATTAAAAACATATTTTGCATATTTCCTTTCTGGTCTTTTATTTAAAAAATATTTTAACAGAATTGGACCTTACTTGCGTGTCATTTATAGGTGTATAAAAACAAGTACATAAGCTAAATAAACTAAATAAATATCTAAATAAATCACCCAAATGATTCCCCAGTAATTGTGGGAATGTGCTTCATGGTGCTATAATGCAATCATTCTCTAACTCTTTGTAGCCTTACAATCTACTAACCATCTAAATTGACTTTTAAAGTAAATGAGTATGCTCATGGCCACAATTCACCATTTTAGTCTATAAACTGTTCTTCCTTTTCCAAAGGATTTTTTTTTTTTTCTATTCCCAGCAAAGACTGAGGGCAAAGTTGCTGTTCTATTGACAAGATTCTAGTTTTGGACCCTGCAATGATTCACTTGAGTGTGGAATTATTTCCCTTGAAAAGCAACAGGGGAGTGCTAAGATGGTAAAGTAATAATTACTTCCTTCAGCAGCAATGGTTTAGGGAAAAGCTCCAAGACATATGGGCTGAATATTTAGCAGACAGTGATAATGGTGAGGTCACAGATATGACTCTGTGGGATGCTAGCAAAGCAGTATTGCAGGGAAAATTGATTGAAATCTTTGCCCAAAAGAAAAGGGAAAGGCAACTACAAATACCAGAGTTAGGGACTAAAATTAGGAGCCTCCAAAAGGAGCATATTAAGAAGGGTAAGGCTAAAACTAATTGATTTAGAAAATGCCAAGGGGAAACTTAATAGGATTCTAAATGAGAGAATGGAGTATCTAATAAAGCTCAATAAGGGCGGGTTTTCCTCCCATGGCAATAAAGCAGATACTATCTTGGCCTGCTAACTTAGAGGGAGAACACAATTGAGACTAATTAGGGAAATTAAGGGACAAAAAGGGCCCAGCTCTAGCCCCAGTGAAACGAGAACCAGCATTGTTCTTTATTATTCTTTCATAGACAGAGCATTAAAACTCATGTGTTAAAGTTTCTAGATGGCGTTCATTATAATAAAATGTAATCTGTTTCATCCAGTGCTCTGTTCATATCTCTGTACATTCACGACATTTCAGTGCTTTCTCTGTTAATATAACGTGGCGTTTCGGACAGGATGTGAAAAGTTATATGGTGAAAAAAACCACTGGTTTAGAAATAGAAGAACTTGTGTTGAGCCTTTATACCACCCACAGCTTGTTAAATGACATTCCTAGGATTCCACATAAAAATCAAAGCTCCTGACTCATTTCCATTTGAGCTTGTCCAAAACCACTATTAACTTATTCTTCCAAAACTGTCAAAAGATGGAAAACAAAGCAGTAAACTTTGCAGCAAAACTGTTAATAGAATCCTCTATGCCAAAAAGAAAATAAAAAAAGAAATTAGAAAAAATAAAATAAGAGAACAAGATGAACAAGATGGTGTGTATCTAACCATGTAAGATGACTCGTTAATTGTCACGTGGAAATAAGCTAAAATTAGTGAACTCCTTACTATATTAGATTTTTTTGTTACAAGAGAAGTGTCTTCTTTTTCTCAAACAACTGAGTACCCAATTATGGACCCACAGAGATGGTAGAAATAGCAGAACCGAGCAAGGTATGGTTTTGCCCTTTGTTGTCTCCATACATTTCAAAACCATCACATAGCCTTAATTTTCTCATGTGAAAAATGTGGAAGGGTTGTCCTTACAACTAAATGAGAAAGAAATTTGTAACTCATCTAGAAAATTCTAAAAAAGTGACCATTTTTATTTTGATTGTTGTTATCAGGTAGTTAATTCCTCATTTATTCATTCATGCAAAAAGAGTACAAATTATTTTCGGTTCATTAAAAGATCCTGCTCTTACCCTAATTTGTTTTGCTGTGATATGTCTGACTTTTATGCATTTATCCTGATCTCTATAATGCCACTTAAAAGATGTGTTGCTAATTTATTAAAGTCTGAATTACATTCAATTTACATGCCTTAGATTGATAAAACATTTACATTTCTACATTTTTGGTAGAATTTCCTACAAAAGATTATTTTAATTTTTCCTAAACTGGTTAATTTTTAACTTACTTAAAATGTATTGGTCTCTACATAAATTTTCTTAGAAAAAAATCTTAAAGTGCGCATTCCTGGAAAGAACTGTTAACTATTTATTGTTATTCGTCAAGAGTATATTTGCATTTTTATAATTTTAAAGTAAAGGTATTACTTTAAGCAATTTGAACACTTTAAACATTTAATTTTTTCCAATCTATGAAAAAAAAAATCTTAGTTTTTAATAGAGTTAAAAAAAAATGATCATGCTCATTTTAACTGGTAAAAAGAGGGGGGCAGGCTCTTTCTTTACTTCCTAGCTTGGGAAAGCCAGAGAATGACACTGGTATGTAACCTATTTATCTGTAAATTTATTATTATCTCTGCTTAAAGAGTTGATACCCACATAAGCTCTTGTTCCACTCAGTTGCCCATTTTGTATTGTATAATCTAACCTTCAATTTTAGAACCTCAAATGGCTTAAAATCACAAAATCATTTTGTCATAGATTATTTTAAAGATGTAATGAAGCAAATGAATTGGGATTTTAAATATGAAAGGAGAGTTTTCATTCACATGTAAATATAGAATCTAAAAAAAGTATAGTTTTATATATCTCCCAAAAATAAATCCAGCAAAATGTTCCCAGAGAATACTCACTGTAGGAACTTGAATGACACTATCAGCAGATTTGTCTGTGGACAATATTTAATGCAATTCAACAAAGAGTGAATATGTAACATAAGTAAGATACTTTACTTATTATAAAATATCTAAAAACAGGTAAAAGTTGTAAGTTCTTATTACAGTGAATGATGAAACCCAAGTGAGTCCTCCCTTCCCACATAATTTCTAGTCCCAGCTGGGACTATTGAAGATGCAATCTAAATAGGTTCTGGGACAGGAAACGGCCCCTTGAATGTCTCTTAACTCACCCACTACTTTTTCACCATTAGACTAAATAGTCTTAATTGATCCACTGATGGCTTTCTCTCTGAGATATCATATCTCTGATCTATAATGTGAGCAGATTCACCACCCATCTCACTAAGAAAGTAAGGATTAAAGAGATGAATATAGAACATGCAGGGATATCTTCTTTTCTTGTTTGTGGCCATATCATTAAAACAGGAGTGTGAATATTAGGTGTCCGGAGTTACTGGAGATTATGCTAGGTTTCATTTGCGGGGGTCATAGAGATCCAGCCTTACCTATTAGGAAGGTATAACGTAGAAATTTACAGTATATGCACACTGTAGAAGGATAACATTTGACTAAAATGTGAAAGAATAATAAATTTAAATGTAAGCACTTTATGGAATGAAAAGGCAAGTAAAATCACAAGTGAGTGAAGGAGATGGGGTATAATTCTTGAGGGGCTATTCAGAGGAGGAGAGAGCCTAGTACCTGTCCTCCTGGCAGTGTGGAAGCGCTTCATGCCAGAGAGGAAAGTTTCCCTCCTGAAATGATGGGGGATTTTCACTCTAGAGAAAGGAAATCGGGTATAATAGTACCACCTCAAAAAATGACACTTGACAATATGAGCATTAAAATTCTCCATGTGAATATTTTAAGCAAAATGTAGGATAATTTGTAAAATGTTAACAGAATCATTAACTTGCATTTTATACTTGCTTAAGCATCTATGCTGACAAGTAAGTAGCATTGTCTCAGGGCTTCTTAAACAATTTGTAATTAGGTTATAAGTATAGTCCTTTTTCTTTAATTTGAAAAATTAATATTCTGTTGCTGATATCATAAAAAAAGTTACCAGAAGTAAAAATGATAAAAGAATACTTTCAATATATTTGCATCATCATAATACTCTGTAACTGTATTAGAACATTCTCTAGTCTAAAAATATTATAATATAACATTTGTTTTTCAAAGCAGAAATTGCATTGTATAATACTACCTTACTTTCATGTTGATATTATATTTTTGTACATTTTTTTCCTTATTGAATTTTTTCATCCATTGAATATATTAGTTTAAAATAAAAAACACATCTATGTCAACAATTTTGCGTTTTGGACTTCTGTGTCTAATGGGGTTGCTGCTGTATCGATCAAAAGACGAAGAGTGACAAATCATATAACCTTCACCAGAAAAGTCACAAAAATATCAGAGAACACCCAGATTGGCTTTTGTCATGTTAATTGACTGAATCAGAGGATTAAAAATAATGACATATAGTATTAATTTTTGACTGCAGGAGTTTTTTTCTTTTTAATGTTTTAATGTGGGAAACATAAAATCCAATTTACATCAAACCTTTGGATAATAGCATGTATGTTAATATGAGATTCTGACAAAGACGTCTGTGTCCTTTCTACAAAAAAGCACAACCGCTTATCAAAGATCCATCAACCACTGGGACAGCTCTTTGTTTTAACTGATGTCGACAAAGGCTCACAAATTCTTTGGGCAAAAAAAGCCAGGGAAGATCAAAGAGCTTACAGGAGAGCTTCCAATATAGAGGAATAATCTCTAAAGCTACTCTATTTCAATTACTCTTTGAGCAATAGGTAAAGATAGGACACTTTTTGGCAAAATACACAAGGCATGAATTATATAGATTGAATTTTCAAGAACAACAATTATAATTGGATAAATATCTGTTTATTTGTATATAAATGTCACTTAACCAAGAATAGATTATTTATTCTTTCATCGACTTAAGAAAGATTTTTCTAGTACCTATTTATGTGTGTTCCAGTCACAGTTTTGGTCTATAGTTTCCACCTTTCAGGCTGAGATGAGAAAACTCTTAGTAAAAATTGCAAAGGATGGGCCTTTACCGTTTTCCCACTTCCCTCGGAGTCCATCTTTAAATGAAGCGAGGCTTCCAGATGGAATCAAAGTGATAAGAGTTTCCGAATTTCAAGCTGAAAATTGCTTTAAAGAGCTTTGTCTCTGTTGTTTACTTCTTAGCAGGAAAGAGACTTATTTAAGACTATACGTCTAACCAATAGCAAAAGAAACAAGCAACTTGAAGAGTAATGGGAAACCCTCTGTGTGAAAGAGGTTTAAGGAATCATGACAGACTCCGAAGTGGTAGATACCAAACATCTTCCCCCCAGACCTCCCCTCCCCTCCTGCTTATCCACTTCAGAGAGGAAAAGCACCACTATTCATTTGCCCACGTGCCCTAGGCAGAAACCTGGGGTGTCCTTGACCTTCCTGTACTTAAAAAGTCTGCGTTCAAAACGTCCCCACCAACATTTTCTCTTCCTCAAATTCATCCATTTTTCTCTGATCCTCTTTCACTATTTCAGAGGTACCATCCCTTCTCCTGGGTTCTTACCACAATGTCAGCTCTGTCCTGCCCTCACTGCAGCCTCCCTGACCCTCAGTCCATTCTCCTGTTCCTGTGGCCACACGGAACTATCTGTAATCCACCTGTACGTTGTATGCTAATGAGCCTTTCCAGGCCTAGACAAGCTTTTCTCCCCATAACTGCGTATTGCCAAAGGAGGGAATATCGTGCTAAACCAACCCTGTTAAAATCATCCCTTAGCTAACCTCATAAATCCTCAAAACAAAAGATAGTTGCCCACCCCATAGGCCATTCCTCACAACGAGACCATGCTCTCATTTCTTGCAGCAGCTCTTAAATCAGAGCTTCTCTCTCTCTCTCGCCTTCCCTTTTTTCCTCTGCCTCTGCCTTCCTGTACGTTCTTTGAAGGAAGGGGGTGTTCATTATATAATCTTTGGCATATACCCTATTTTCAAAATGCAGAAACAACTTTGTTAAAGTTTGATAGAAACAGAGGTGCGTGAGGAGGAGACCCAAGGCCAGTCACAGACAGTGACAGCAGTAACGCAAGAGAGAAGAGAAGGCCCTTGAGTAGCCTTGGTAGAAATAAACTGGAGCATGTGGGGAAAAAACTCTGTAAGATTTGGTAAATCATACGGTTTTTAGGTACCAATGAAGGACAAGTAATACGCAATTTTGTGTCTGCTTCCTTAGGACATTATAAGAATGACTGTTTACCCCAACACAAGGAAACTTCCAAGAGGCAGAAAGGTTGTATATGAAATTATAAACTTCTCATACAAGCACAGTATATGAACGGTTAGCATCGTTTAATTCATGGTGAGAGTGGTGTGTAAATGTAATTTGTGGGCAATCTGAACATATAATTGGACCTTGAAGGTAAATATCTACATTTCTTTTTCATGTGCTGTTTTTGGGAGACTACTGTCCTTACCTGATTTCCCACCCGCACAGCGGAAGCAGACAGAAGGAACTGCAGAGCTGAAGTGTGGTCACCGTTTAAGGTTCTCTGTCTTTTCCTTGACCACTTTAAGGCCAGAGTTTCCAACTTAATATCTGAGTCAAGCAAAAGTGTGCATATTACTCTTATCTGTTTTGTGAATAAAGAATAAGTGAGCCCAGCAACCCTGCCATCTGTCTGACACATCCGCCGTGGACTTGTCCAGGACCCCCGGTAGGGAATGATGGCGTAGTTTATAGTGTTCATTTAAAACAGGAATATTCAATGAAACCTCGTTCCCTGAGGCAAGTGCACTTCTCTGTCAGCTAACAAGGTGACTTTCTTTCATGCCTTGATTCCTTTTGAAGCTTATTTCTCACTGTGCTCTCCCCATCTCTCTACCTCAGAAGTAAGAAGAAATTGACTGATTTTTAAGTTTTGTCTATACCTTCCAGGAAATGTCCTTGATTTTCTTTTGTTTATTTTAGTTTATTTTTTGCTTTTACTCCACTTTCTTGCCCCAGTGGAGTGCTCTAATGTCACAGCTCACAGCAATCTCAACCTCTTGGACTCAAGCGATCCTTTTGCCTCAGCCTCCTGAGTAGCTGGGACTATGGGCCTCGGCCAACACACCTGGCTGTTTTTAGACATGGTGTCTCCCTCTTGCTCAGGCTGGTCTTGAACTCCTGAGCTCAAGCAATCCACCCACTTCACCCTCTCAGACTGCTAGGATTACAGGCATGAGCCACGGTGCCTGGCCAGGAAATTTTCTTTAAACAAAGGTGATTGTGAGGGACTTAAACTTTAAAAAAAAAAAAAAAGAAAGAAAGAAAAGAAACTATCTAATGTAAGAGGCATTCTTATCCCAGTTTTTTTTAGATTTGAAATAATACTGAACTTACAAGTTTGCCCTCTTCCCCCTTAAAAATGTATCTAAAAATGTATTAACATTTTAGATAACTGTCTTTTTCTTTATAAGATCATGGTATATTTTTCACATTATACTACTTCATATCTGAAACACTTGATGTAAGATAGTTTGATGTTTCAATTCACAGAGCTTTAAATATTACTTTCTAAAAGCTTCTCCATTTTGAATTTATTGTCAAAAACTGAGCCAAGTGGCTATGTCCATGATGAAATTTAAATTAAATCAAGTTAAACTTGAAGTTACTTTAATTACATTCATCAGCATTTGTAGCATCTTCATATAACAGCATCTATAACCTGACGGCAGAAGATTGCCAGAGGCTAAGTGGGATATTTATAATAAGCAATAATTTAGGGCAAAAATGGATTTAAATTTTTGATACCATAATAACCTTATCATATAAAAGTCACATTTATCAAGTGCTTAATTATGCATAACACCATGCAAATTTTAGACCAAAAATCTTGATCTTAATGAAGGAATCACACAGATGCTAAAGAATGATCTTGCAAGTCACAAAGAAACTAGGTGCAAGTTAAATAGCATTATTGTGTCCAGAATTGAAGGCGTTAGCATACAAGTGAGAGGAGTACATTCCTTTTTAGTTTTAAAGGATTTATCTGTACCTTGTATTAAGAGCAATTCCATGAATCCTATGCCTCTAACTGGTCGTGTGGTACCCTTTAGCACTCATGTTTACCTATCAGAGTTTTAAACTATATAAAATATCGAGACCACTTGAGATCTTTTTGATAATAGTTGGATGTTTTAAAATGCATGTTCAATCATTTTGGGGAGAAATGAGCTTCTCATACTTTTGAATTCATTCTCAAGATTTGGGGGGCAGGGAACGAAACTTTGGTTCTGTTACAAATTAGATTATATTCATAATGCAATAAATTAGGCGCACATATTATGGTTTTTAATTCAGAGTTCAGATTTGGAATTTATGTACATTTATAAAGACACGTTGGAAAAATATTCCAATTGTAACTTCTAAGGAGTATTCCCAGGTCTCCCCTGTGCATTCTACTATGTAAATGGACTGTGCAAATATGTTTGACTAAGAGTTAGGGTTGGAATCATTCTTAGATCCATTCTGCCACTGTGCAAATAGGCAGAGCCTTAGGTACCTTTATACTGCACTAAACATTACTAGCTAAATTCCTTGTATTATTAACATATCATCAAACAATATTTGCTCTCAGGCCCAGTCTATTCTACCTCAGATTCAATTGACCACAGGGTTAGTCCACATTGATAAAGCTGAATTATGGAAGAGTTTAAAAGAAATAACTGCTTATTCGCTCCACTGAAAGCACCTAATAGATTACTAAAGGAAACGGATATAACTGACTTGCTATGGGCCCTGCTGTAATAATGTCCTCGGGACATTATTGGAACTACCTTGTAAGTAAGGTCATTGTAGAACGGGTTCTTTTGGTGACTTAGTCATTAAATGCTCCAAATAATGTCTCAGGTAAATGTGCCTCATTTCCTCTCTCTAGTTAACAGTATTATATTGTTTCCCCAGTATTTAACATCTGCCATTTCTTTTCCTTAACAATCTTTATCATCTGGTTGGTTTTTTAAGCCTTTCCCTCATAGATAGTAAACACATTTATTTCAACCTGTTCTTATAAAATAATCATAAATATTAAAATTTGCACTGTCTAAATTAATAATACTAAAAGATATCACATTTTGAATGTTTTAAGCTTGACAAAAGAACATTTCAGTCTCTTTCGGAAGCAGTTAAGTCAACTTATATCCACCAAGGTTTCTGTTCTCCTCCATGGAGTCTTCCTTTAGTTAACATTTCAGCCTACTCTTAAGTCCTCTCTTCTGTGTTTTAAAAATATTCATAATGTCATTCATGAATCATTCCACTGCATCATGATACATTAAATTTGTTTTTTAAACATCAATAAATTACTTTGTGTATATTGTTTTATTTGAGAACCCAAAACTAAAACAAAACCACCTTATTTGGCATCAATCCCTTTCTTCACCAACAAAAGAGTGAGGCTCAGAATCTACTGCAGGTCTCACCTGGTCTTGGCTCTGGTTCAAGGCCTTCTTCTGCTTACACCTTAGAACTCATCCCGTGACATCCCATTTCTGCTCTTTCAGAAGATGAAAATGTTGAGCAGGAACGATGACATTTGTCTTTCAGCCACTCTCTTTCACCTTAAAAGTTTTATATATTTAAAAAATTCTTTGTTGTCAAATTGTCGTATCTTTCTTGGTAAAATTTACACCAAAATAATCTTTGGTTTCCCAAAGAATTGAAGACATTCACGTCAAATTGGCAATGGACCACTCTTACCAGGCTTAACCACATAGTCTAGAAAGGGACAGTTCATCCTGCAGTATTATATAAACGTACAGGAGTTAGGAAGGGCGAGTGGCTCTTTCCCTGCTGCCCAGGACAAGTTGGGAAGAAATTTCGCTTCAGTTTGTGCAGTTCCAATATGGTGTTCTTTTAAACAGAACTTATCACTTATACCCCTGTGAGGGAGCAAAGATGTGATAAGATAAAAGAAATGAAGCTTCAAGTTATCTTTCTAATCCTCATACCTGGGATTACTTTCAAAGAGTGTGTTTGCTCTTATCTCAGGGGAAATTCCTCTTCCCTCGGACTACAACATTCTGGTAAAGTATTTTAGAAAACATGGTATACTGTTTATGAAGATAACAAAAAATATCTATCTTTGAGAGTCTCTTACATAGAATAATATATCAAATATGTTTATTTATTCTTTTAGCTTGTTTCTAGACCCCTACTCCTTTCCCAAAGACAAAGTGTCAGTGAAGAACAAAGAGATGTTTCTTCCCTATGCCGAAAAGACTGTCTGAAGTGGGCTTTTCGTCCCAGTTTCCAGACTCCCATCTAACCTTTGATTTTCTGTATCCAAAAGCGATTACCAATACAAATGCAATTTGCCCATAGAAAGGTCAACAGCTAATCGGTTATCCCATTATGCACATTTTTAAGCTTATCTTGCCTTTGAGTAAAAGTATTATATAGAAAGAAATGAACATATAGATCATCTTCAAACTATATATTTCAGACAAAAAATTAATTTTACCATGGAAGAAAGTGGTATCTAAAGGATTAAAATTATATATTAGTTTACTAATCCAAAAAGGAGGAAGACTTGATACAAATATCCCACTATTCTAAATAGCAATAAAGAAAAAAAGCAGCCATTAAAAAATACCAAAAATTGTGTTCACTAAACAACATGCAATCAGAAGTAGTGTTATTCGGACTGTCAAGGGCAAAGTATATGTGAGAGTGAGTGTGTCTGTGTGTGTGAGGGTGCATGTGTGTATGGGAGTGTTCTGGGTGTAAGTGTATTTCAGCTTTGAAAAGAATGAAATAAACTTCTCACAGCTGGAGCACAGTACTGTTCTAACCAACAGAAGATGTTGGCACACATTTATGTGATTTTTAGGTTTTTACTTTGATATTTTGTATATAGGTAGAAGCCAAGATTCTTGCAAATTTTTTTTGAGGTTTACATATTTGTTCTGCCAACTTAATCACATCACAATTTTTAGATTTAATGAAAAGGTTTGAAGGAATTCAGTGATAATCAAACCTCTAAATAAAAATTTCCCTTAATCTTTCCATGTTTTTGTCAAAAAAAAAAAAAAAAGAAGAAGAAGAAGAGGTGTTTGTTTCTATTAGAAACAATTTGTGGTTTATCCCATCTCCTTGAGGGGGTGATTTATTATTACTTGTGAGTTAAGTGTACCTTTATTATTTATGATAATGGCTGCCTGAAAGATCTTTAGTAATTTAAAACATGCTTTATTCTGAGTACAGCCCCGAATTTGACTTGTTGTATCACAACCAAACAGAATCAATTCCTTTCCATATAATTTGGAGATACTGATGTGTTTTCTAGTGCTTTGATTAGATTTCATTTTAGTACATTGTTTAGTGCTGATTTCACATTAATTGGTATTTCATTTTACCCCTTGCTCTGGGTATGCCTCAGTTTATATGTAAATATTGAACCAAGAATGTAAGAATCATTCTAAACTCTAAAATTAGTTTTCCTTCACAGAATGTCCTGAAAATTGTATATGTTGAAATATATACATAGTTAGTTGCTCTATTTTCTTTTCCAAATTAAGATGAAACAAATCATCTTAAATATGTCTAATAGAAAAATGAAAAAAAAAACAAATAGAAATTATCAGTTTTTATTATAGCGCATTATCTAAAATATGTTAACTTTTCATTCAGTAAATAATAGGCTCTCCTTCCTTAGGTGTATACTACCTGCCACAGACAGAAAGAAAAACAGTGAACTTACCTCCAACTCTAAGAAATTAATTGAACAGCTTCAATTGATATGAAAAGGTATACATGCACACATAAACACAAAGCTTATGAAAATAAAAGAAAATGTTTCTCAAAATGAATTGCTAAGGTTTTAATGCTTGCAGAGTAAATAAATCCACCATGCGCCATATTGGTCAAGAAGAGTTGGAAAATGTTAATTGTCTATGAAATGATGTATGACGTAGGAAGAACTTTCTTTATCATTTGAGTTCTCTGTAAGCAGATGCAGAGATTGAGTTTGGGGTCAAAATGTTTATTAGTCTTTTGTTCTTACAAAGGGAAGAGATGGCAATCAGGACTGGGTAAAGAGAGATGTCCAATGTGACCCAAGTCTGGCAAGGCCTCAGCCGAAACCGCCAGGATGGCTAGAACATCAGAGCATCCTGCATCAGGCCTAAATAGATCTTTAGATGATTCCTCAATTGGTCACCAGGAGTAGAAAGAACTTGACCTTGGACTGTGTGACCTTCCTTAGCTGAGGCTGACTCTGAAGTCAGCCACTGCCCACTGCCTGCAGATGGGCAGCAACGCTGTACTCGAAAAGAGGTATGTGTAGTCCACTTCCACATCTACCAGACCAATCAATGGATGATGAACGTTTGGGAGGAGCAAACATTCAGACCATAGCAGTGTGCCAGCTGAAGCACCTTTAAAGACAAAATTTATGGTTCATGACATCTTTTTAAAATGAAAAACAGATTCTTAAAAAATTATTAGCAAGCGATGCATTTCTTCATTTTGTAGCAAGTGATGATGCAAATAGTATTTTATTTTCAAAGCTGTAACATAATGTGTGTATCTGCACCAGACATTTTGTCACTTTATAATAGATGCAGAATGTTTGCAGAAAACAATTAGTAAATTTTGAATGGACCTAAAGTCAATCTTATTATCATTTTCATGATAAAACATAATCAAGTGGTAAAAAACAGAGATCTGAGGATTTTTTTTTTTTCGGTCCGTCCTTGTTTTTAATATGCCGGGCAAGTCAGTTTATTAATTATGTCTTTCCCTAAACGTTACCACAGTAAAAATACTTGGCTGGTTCTCTTGGATGTTAGAGAACAAACACAGCTCCTAATGAACACCGCTAAGTTATAGCAGGTTCTTTTGAAAAGTCTCACAATGGTTGCCCAGATGCATTTGCAAATAATCATCTTATTGTCCTGTAATGACTGTGAAGATGTATAATTTTTCAAAAACAAAAGGAATTTTCACCAAAAACTCATAGTCTAGCACACAAGTCCATTGGTATTTGTCAAAATTCAGGATATTCTGCTTGATTGAAAAAGTGCATTTTCAGAACAGAAGTATTTTTTCCAGGAATTTTCCTTTTTTTTGAGACAGTCTCACTATGTTGCCATTGGTAGAGTGCCATGGCATTACAGCTCACAGCAACCTCAAACTCTTGGGCTCAAGTGATTCTCTTGCCTCAGTCTCCCAAATAGCTGGGACTACAGGCGCCCGCCACCACACCCAGCTATTTTTTGTTGTAGCTGTCATTGTTGGTTAGCTGACCCGGGCTGGGTTCGAACTGCCAACTTCAGTGAATGTGTCTGGCGCTGTAACTACTGTGCCATGGGTGCCAAGCCATTTTCCTGGAATATTCATTCATGATATTAGATATTAGATATATTTCTATTTCAGGAAATGTGTGATCTTAATTGTTCATATTTTCAATACCTCACCAGCCTCTTTTCCCATCAAAAAACGATACTCTCCAAAACTGGTTATTTTCCCTGGTCTGCTCTGTAGCTATGATACCTTTTCCTTCCATTTAGCCATGTTCACTGTTAGGGGAATGATGTGGAAGAGGTTGTAGGGGGAACAGAAAGAAAAGAAGTTGGCTCCATATTGCTCATTTACCCAGGACGCAGCAGAAGTACGGGGCGGGGGGGGGGGGGCAGCACACTAAGTTTAACCTTCCATTGTGCCCCAGAAAGAGCTTACCCTGAGTAGATCAGGTGCCGCAGCACCTCTTTTATCCCACGTTCTCAGTTTTTCCTGTAAGAAACAAAAATGTGTGCCTAGTTCCAGGGCTTCCCTCAAGCTGGAAGCCTGCAGTTAGCAGCTCAGGACACCGCCACCACATCTGTGTTGGAGAGAATTGTGTGCATTTCGGGGGTATGTGAATGCGTGGTTTCAAATTTGTTTAAAGTTGGTTTTACAAGTTCCTGAACTCTCCATAAACCCTTTCAGAGCGTTTTCTTGTTCAAGTTTACAAAAACTGGTCCTTGAGCCATGATAGAGAATTAGGTGCCATCCTCGGTGTGTGTATGTGTGTGTGTGTGCACGTGTACGGGTGTCTGCGTGCACACACATGTTTTACCTTGAACCAATTAAATCGGTATTGTAGGACTAACATTCAAATGCAAACCCCTGAATGAATGAATTACCACACATTTTTCTTTGCGTTTTCTTTGCATATTCGTTATTTCTCTGATGACGTTATCTCATGGTGACGTCTGTTCACTAGTAATTTTTTCTCTGGTTTATTTCAGATATTTATTGTGAATTCTAAAATATGACATTTATTCACATAGTAATTCCTAATCCAGTGCATGTTTTCATTTAAAGCGTTGCTTTAAAAATGACATCTATTTCTTCTCCTACCCAACCCCAATCTTTAAGACTGGAATTAGATAACAGGGTTATAATTTCACTGAATGTTCTGGTTTGGATTGATTCTGTGGACACACGATTCCAGGATCTATGGATAGTTAGATAATAGATTAAGTTATAGGTGAGCATCGCCACTCTGTTGAGTGCAAAAATAAATATAGCAATTGGGAGAGACAAAGTCGGGTTTGCTTTGATGGACATTTAATCTTATGCTGGTGTGACCACTTCTCCTAAAAATGTTATGCTTGAAACCACCAAGAATCACTGTGCTCTTTCTAAGCTGCAGACAGCTTTTCTGTCTGGTTTCATTCATTTAGCTACAATAACCTTCACTGTGCTTCAAGGCTGCCCTGAGGCGCCCTATATCCAGCTTATGTCAGGATGTCTTGATGCCGCTTCTAAGCGTGAAGTCTTGCTGCCTCCTGGAAGCTCAGCAAAGACGGCCACAGGTGATTAGAGGAAACGGACAGCAATACCTAGAGTAAGTGCTTGAATTCCATCCTGTTGTCAAAATGTGTGTGCCCCAGGCAAGATCCCAATTTACTCCCCCCAGGGCCGGCTTTGAATAGCCTTTCCCTTCCTCTGTGTTTGGGTAGAAATGTTGGCACCACAACACCTGCAGTCCGTGCCATTGCATCTTTTGGAGATAATTTGCACTTATTAAAAATTACTACAATTTGTAACTACTGCAAATCAGTCTGATTTCTCCCTCAGATAAAATCATCATATTTTGTTGAGGCTGAATTCAGTTTGCCTACATTTTAATGAGTTATGTGAAGGGGCATAAAGATGTTGTGCATTTAGACTTCATTCTTTATTTTTAACTAGCATAGTTATGTTGGAACTATGTAAGCACCATGGTTTCAGAACTATCTGCAATTCAAGATGTTATGTAAAATGTATTCTATTTAATGAGCTGTGCATTCCATTGACTGTTGAACTATACATCAATTGCATGCCCCTTCCTTTCAACATTCAAACTGTTTAGCTCCCACTAATAGGTACATTAAAAAGAATCTTGCTACAAATATGAATGCAGACATCATAACTATATGCATTTCTGCCTATGCTTACACTTTTTAAAAAGCTCCTAAGAGAAATCTTCACAAAGATAAACTGTAACCCTTTTTGTGCAGTGTTTGCTAATAGAGAACAATATGACGGGCTTTTTTATTTTCCTGTATACAGCTGAACTAGAGCATGAGGCGGGTAACATCGACTAGGAAAAAATAGAGGGAGTTAGAGTAATCACGGTATCATTATTGGCATAAACAACTGATGAGTTGTTTAGCTTCCTGTATGTCTCTGGGTGCTCCTGTTGAAAAAGTGTGAGAATACATTGTTGAAAAATTGTGAATTGACTCATAACACTGTATAGTACCTTGAAAACAATGGTGGTTGTCATTAAAAAGAAAGGGGGCTAGATGAGATTTGAGATGTCACAAAGGTAATCTACACTCACAAACAATAATCTTAAAAGAAGACTTTAGAAGGCATAGTTCTCATTTGCTTGTGTTCCAAAGGGTTTTTGCCTACCCCTCTCCTCATTAAGAGAGACCGAGGTATCAGAGCTCCATCCAGAATGAAATTCACCTGTATGATATCTGTTCAAAAAACAGACAGAAAATTTAAAGAAAATCATCCATGTTAAGAAAAAAAAAAAGTTCACTACTTGTGTTTCTATCAGAGAATTCAGAAAATAGTCTTGCTTTTATAATGTTTTTAATGTGTTTGTGAAAATATATCTTTATTAAAATAAATATATATTAACATATATAAATATATTTTATAAAACATATTTATATATAATATAAAACATACATTTATATATAAATATATAAATACATCTTTATTAAACCTATTTATATATAAATATATCTTTTTAAGTACTAATACATACACTACTAATAGGTTTAAATAGGTTTAATATTGAGCAATCCTTATAAAGTGACTATGAATTACGTCTTATCTTTTTGGTTGTACATTTGAGAAAAAGAAATATTTAGGTGAATGCCAATGCTCATAAGTAATCACAGAAAAAAATGTTTGTTCTTCAAAAATTCTTTTGCTCCAAATTTTAGGAGAGTGTGAAGGGATATCGAAGCATTCTATTCCCAAAATATATTAAGTGAGTGATCTGCCTATAAGTGTCCTTACATCACACTGGATTTCCATTGTGGGCAATAAGGAGAGAAACAACCTTTAACTTCTGTATTCTGTGATATGTGATAAAGATAAGTAGCTTCTTTCATGATTATCACAGAAATTATGCTAGCTATCTCCCTGGACTGAAATGCAGTCCACAGTAACATATAAAAAGATTCATACTAAATTTTTTTACCTGGAAGCACTGAGACATAGAAGGAGTATATTTTTAGTGTCACTTTTAAACAAAATTTTCTTTCCTATATTTCTAGATGGCTTTCTGCCTACTCACATTCTCTCTCTCTCTCTCTCTCACACACACACACAAGCAAGCATAGGGTCTCTTTATTGTGAAGATTACTGATTTAGATAAATATTCCACACAAATGACAAATGAAAAGATGATTTTAAAGATCCTTAGTGGCATGAAACTATTTAGGTTTCATCCATAAAACTATTAAAAAGCGTCTTTGTAGTAAGAGCAAAATGTGAACGGGGTTAAACCCTGTGTACTTCCTAAACCATTAATTCTTTTCTTCTATATTTTAGCACATGATGTTGTGGAGAGTGGGACACTGTACTTTAGAATTTGGGCTTTTTTGATCCAGGGTCAACTATTTTCTGTAGACAATGTATTTTGATATTTAAGGAAATATAATATTGTGAAAAAATGTATCTGACAACTATAAATGTCAATAAATCTGCCAGTAATAGGTGTCATATTAAATGATATTATTTCACAAATGGTGGAATTTTAGTTCTTTCAGAATTTAAAATAAGTTCAGATTTAGTCATTAACGTTAAATTCCATTGCAATACAGACCTAATGTTATTTTCACAAAAAAATTGATAGTTGTTACCTGAGTACTCATGAAACATATAAGCTAATGATTTCCCTTCATTTTGCATAAGTTGGCTATGCACTTTTGCTATATAAACATAACCTTCAATGTGATTTTATACCCTTTCAAATGGTTTCTGAAGTCAAAAAAAACTCGAATTATATCACATATGTTATTAATATTGGCTTCCCTACAAGGTTGAGTAAACAGAAAATAAAATGAAAACATCTGCGGAGAACGATCGCAGTATGAAATATTGCCTTAACATTTCATTCCAATCAGAATCACTGTTTACTTTCAATATTAAGACCAGCAGTAGGTAAGGCCACTGGCTGAAAATTAAAAGCTAATCTATGGAAAATTGTGGCCAAGGGATGTGTAGTCTACATGTGAACATTTGTTAAACAAATAATGAAACCTAAGAAAGAAACCAACCCCTTTCAGAAATCCTTGGACTGGCTGTACCCTGGCGCCCAGACCGCTGGCTGCGGTTGTCACAGTGGAGTTGTGCTGACCGTCCCCTGGTGTGGGCAATAGCTCATCAGACAACCTCCTTCCCATTTGCTTAGCCAATGCCTGCCGACACTCTGCCATTGTTTTTAAACAGCTTTGAGGTTCCTTTAGCAGGAAATTTGATTTTATATTATCCAATTCTATGTTTTTATAAAGTACTAGTCATTTTGCCTTTTTGGAGTTCTTTCAGAATAAGACTGCTTTAAAACCTGTTCCAAGTCACACTACAATGTGATGAATTACCTTCTGAGGATTTTATTACAAATGTGTTTTAAAGTGCTACTGCAGAGACCGAGGTGTTTTGAAATAACAAATAAGTACACAGCAAATCAAAAGCAGCTGGTGGACATGCTCTGAGTTCTGAGGGCAGCAGGGAGCAGTTTGTCTAATTCCTCAGAGCGTCTGTTTATTGCCTTATTAATATTGTTCAGGATTATTACGTTTATATTAATATGAAGCAAAATCCACGTCAGGTGTGACAGGCCTGACTCACGAGCGAACCACAGAATCCAGTGCAGTCTGGTTTATGATTCACGGCAGGGAATCGCCCCGTGGTGAGCCGAGGTGAGCGGACTGAGCTCGGGAACATCGTTGTTCCATAATCATTTCTTTTGAGGACGTAAAAGTTCATTTTCTGTGGCAAATCCCTGGGAGAGGAAACGCAGAGCCAACCTGTGAGAGGGACTTTCCATCTCCATCTTAAAGCCAGACTTGCTGAGGTTCATTTTAGGTTTCTGTTCCTCCCCACCCCCAATTCATTGACTTTTTTCGGCATACACCTGTGAATGGAAAGCTGAAGTAACAGAATTCTAGGATCTTCCATCTGCAGGAGACCTTGGGGCTTAATCTAACCCAAGAGAAAAGTCTCTCATCCCCCATCGCACAGGTTGGCATCTCCAGACTGACTGTTGACTATTTCCATTTTAATTACCTTCCAAAATTTCTCATACTAGGTAATAACATCTCTTTTCATCTTAAAAGACCTCTAACATTTACAGTTGTGAAATGATGGGTTTTTCTTACTTTCTTTCTTTCTTTTATTAAATAAAAAGAAAATGTGTGTGTGTGTGTGTGTGTGTGTGTGTGTGTGTGTTATAAGGAATAGATAAATAAATAATGGTTTATTTGTGCAAAACAATGTAATACAACGGGTATAATAAATGAACCACAGCAACATGTACAAAGATAGGTAGATCTCACAAACACAGTGTTACCACTAAATTCGAGCTGTAAGCCACTGTATGTGTATTATCTTAAAGCACACAAACTCTAATACATATATTGTTTGTGGCTACATGAAGTTGTGGTAATGTGCCTGGGTTCTACACACACAGTAACTTCAAGGAAATGATTACCTTTGGGAAGAAAGTGACAGTTTGGGGAGATGAGACTTTTGCACTATCTTTTTCTTTGTTTAAAAAAAAGATCTGAAGAAAATAAAGGCAGATGTTAACGTCTACTCCAGCTCAGGAGTGGATTACAAATGGTCGTTCCTTCTTCCGACAGATGAAGCACTGGCTCCCCTTCTCTTGGCTCTGGGCATCTCTTGGTTCACAGTACAGGTACCTGCTCCTAGGACAAGGCCTTGAAATACCGGCCATCTCCACTCTGGTCTCTTGGAATCTTCACTTTGGGTTTTCTGAGGTCACCCTGCTGTGGGGAGTCCAAGCCCACCTTGAGAAGAGAGACATGTAAGAGAGAGAGCAAGTTCCAGCTGTTCCCAGCCATGGTCTTTCTAATATTTTTGGAGTTCCAGCCAAATATCAAAATCAGGTTGGCTGTACAAAGCTAAGTAACTTGACCTGGATTTTAATTTGACTCACTTACTGATGGCGTCATGGGCTGCCAACACTGACTCGTCTGTGTCATGGAGAAGCTCCTGTGTCACATATCTGCATGTAACACATTTCATCCATGAAACCAGACTTGGGCTCAGTGCCTGGAGCCTCACCTGGTCAGGTGACAGCAGCACCGCTCTCTATGAGAATGATGTGCTCCTAAGGACTTGTAGTAACTTGAGCGCAGCAGGTTGCAATGAGATCAGTGTCTTGCCTTTCCCTTACTTGTGGTTTAGAGGAGATTCAAAACCAGGGCCTAGACATGGTGGGCCTTCTTAAATTCTTGCTGAACCAATAAAGCAGTGAGTTAACTAACACCTTTATTTCTGGGAAAAGGATTCTGAATAATTCACATCAGGTATAATGTTAGTTAATTTACTATAGTTTTAGAGACAAAAGTACATTAGTGATTATTTGCTCTGGGTTTTGTTTCTGCATTTTTTTTTAACAGATAAAGATACTAAGGGCCCAAACCCTTAGTGCAGAGACCTGTCTAAGTCCACCGGCCCAGAGGAAGCATAAACTAAAATGCAGGATTCTCTACTTACAGTCCAAAGTACTTTTCTTTCCATTGCGCCAATTTGTTTTTTCCAAGAAAGTCCAAAATTAATTCTACCTCAAATATTATTTAAAAAGGCAGAAGTGAACATTAAAGAACCCTGTGAACACAGACAGTAGAATTGTGGTTAAAATCCATCCTTGGAAATACAGACATATGGAAGAAGAAATGAAATAAGTCAGTGTTATTTAGATTTGTCAAAAGTAAATGTTTATTTACTTTTATCATGATTTATTATCTTTCCCCAAATTATTTTTATTATCAAGAGCACGTGCAAAATATAGATTTATTAGAAAGTAAATTACAGAAAGTACCAACAGAATAAAATATAAGGTTAAAAGAGTTACCAGCCTCCAATGTTTTCAGTTACTATATAACTTTTCTTGATCCTTGATTCTGTACATTTCTGAATGAGTGCAGAATATGTCTCCCAACGTGGAGAGATAAGAGATGAAAATTAGTTCCATTCACACATTTCAACAGTGGGTTTTTTTTGTTTGTTTGTTTGTTTTTTTGAGGCTTTGCCTATTTTAGTTGACCTATATATTATTTATTTTATCCCAGGAAGTTAACAAGGTACATTAGGTGGGAGAGCTTTATCGATAAATTATACTACATCTTTCTTATTCTTTTATTGTTATCACATAATTCAGGATGACATAGTTTAAAGACGAAAAAATTATAAACATTTTATGGCTATGTGTCTATTTCATAAATCACTACAACATGTATAAATAAGACTGTTATTGGCAACTCATATAATTATCATCTGTTGTTATTTTCAAGCAGATAGTTCTTCCTTTTTAAGGTAACTTTCAGGCTGGCTGAGGTGGCTGGTGCCTGGAATCCCAACACTCTGGGAGTCCAAGGCAGGTAGATTGCTTGAGCTCAGGAGTTCAAGACCAGCCTGAGAAGAGTCAGATTCTACAAAAGTAGAAAAATTAGCTTGGTATTGTGGCAGGTGCGTGTAGTCCCAGCTACTTGAGAGGCTGAGGCAGGAGGATCACTTGAACCCAAGAGACTGAGGTTGCTGTGAGTTTAATGATGCAATGGCAAGCACTCCACCCAGGGTCACAGAATGATATTTTGTATAAAAAAAAAAAAAAAAAAAAAAAAAAAAAAGAAAAACAGGTAACTTTTCAATACACATAAAGTCACCATTTTTAAGCACAATATTATAAAATGCACTATGTTGTAATATTTTTTCACTTTGAATGAAAACTAATATATAAATTCTGTAGTTAAATGGATGTAGTTGAAAATAGAATATTAATGTAAGATTATCATTATGAAAAAATCATCTTTGATGAGTTTCATCATATTCTATTTCTGATTCAGTTTTTACTTCATAGAAAACAAATACTTTTCTAAAACCAAAAACCTAAAGGGACTAAATAAGTTTTAAAATTATTAATGTAGATTAAGGAACGTATCAGCCAGTCAGAATATACTGTTTGGCCCACTTGTCAGCAATGCAGTGGATGTGAACACGATACACAGGGGTTCACCACCCTCCTCTCCACCCGGAAGCTCAGCCACCTGGGTCCAAGTCCTGTAGACCTAAAGAAGCAACATACTTTCATATTCCAGTTTCTAATCTTGTCAAGCTGTGACTATAACTGAGCCCCTGACAATCACACAAATCCTTAACCTCATCAGTATTACTGCTATATGTTCAGGTCCTCTTCACAGATGGAAAGAATGGTCTGAAAATATCATGCAATTTTTATTGCATTTCCAGATTATTTTGATCATTCTATAGAGATAGAAAATGTCAAACACTGGAAGAAGAATATTTCCCTAAGAAACTTTTCAAAAGGTAAATCTGAATGGGTATGTACAAATATAGATGTATACAGTTCAAATGAAATCAAGTGTTTTGTAAAATACACTTCATTATCTAGTAAACATTCAAAAGTGGCCAATAAGCATGACTCCAGGGATCGTTTTTGTTGTTGAGCTACTAATCCATCTATTTCATCTTAATTTACTGTACCCAAAGAAATAATCAAGGCAATTACTGTTTTATTGTTTATCTGTTTCCAGGATTTAAGGGAAGTTAGACAAGGCGCAGTGTCCCACCTGCTAGAACATCCCCAACTTGCCGTGTGTTCCAGAGCATTTGTTCCTGAGGTCCTGTTTTGCTTTGCTTAGATATCAAACACCCCATGTGTCTTAGTACCTGAAAATAACTTGCTATAAAATCAAAGGACAAAACAGTAAGGTTTAGTGTAGCAGCAATAACAGCCTTTACTATGAAGCCTACATATTGTCTATAAATAAATACCTTTTGGCTTATGCACATTTTATCCACTATTTCAAAAACAGTCAATGAAAACCTGGCTGAACATCAGTGTTTAATTTTCTTCATGCTACATTTCAGACTCCTCATTGAGTTTCAGCTGCTGTGAGTTGGAAAGGAATATGAGATTTTTTTATTGTCTTGTCCTGGAGGACGGGGGCCATCCGGTTCCAGGACCGATGTTGAACTTTCCTCACACTGGAGGTGTAGCGCTCTCCCTTGGGGCCAGAACACACTGTTTGAGGAGTATGGCTTTGTTTTCCCCTTAGTTTTAAACAATCCAGTACCAAACCTAACAGCCTTTTAAGGTATGTTTGCCTGGTAACTATTATAAAGATTTCAGGGATCTTTATAAGGTAACATTTTTGTAGGCGTGTTTTATACAGTCCACCTGGTAAAGAAGGACTTTTCCACACGAAGTCCGTGACGAGATTCTGGTGTTCTGTATGCGTGTGAATGGCAGGCTCTGCCACAGCTATAATTGCATGTTTTTAATTTCCCCCCTGCCTTGCCAACTATTCACTTTCTGTAGCGTAACTATTTTTTCTTCACTTTTATTCAGTTGTGTTGCTTTAATTCTCCTCAAAAGAATTTTAGGATATTGTGAACCTTCACATTTTGACCCGTAAAGCATCAATCTTCCAAGCTTTAATTTGAAAAAGAAAAAAATGACAAAGAGCTGAAACTGACTTTCTGAACCAAAATTGCTTTTTTAACATTTATTTTTAAAGAGGAAAATTACGATGACAGGTTGATTGTAATTTAAAACATCATCTTTTGTGGATTATAAGTATCTTTAAGACTCATAATTTCCATAATCATTTTTTTTTGCCTAAGAAAAGGCTTCAAATTTAATTTAAAATAACATCTGTATTAATTTTTATCATTTAGAAGGAAAGTTTATTGTTTCTAGAGCTTGTATAATATTGCTCTGAAGTGTTGCATATCAAACTGTGCTCTCTACAGAATTCAAATCATCAAAAAAAGTGCATGTTTTTCCCTGCAGGAATTCTATTTGAATCAAGGCCATCTTTAATTCTTGTCAGAATGCACCATTAATAATTTATTAACATTTATTGTAGTTTATACCTTACACCTTAATACACCTTAAGCTGTTTTAAATATGTATAAATTACAATTTGAATATTATTTTATGCAGCTTCTCCAGTGCTTGATTCATCTGTTACAAATTTGAATAATCTCCTCATTGTAGAGAGTATTATGGGCTACAACTTGCAGCAACAGAATTTACATACGAGAAACCTAAGTCAAACTGTTACGTGCATAATTACAGTGGGGTAGAGCATTCTATGATTTTACGTCCTTTCATTTGCTTTAATTTAAAAAAGTCAGTCTTTAATATCTTTCTGGACTGCTATAATGAGTATGTTAGGGTAACTTTTTGGGTGATTTTAGTTTCAAAGCCAGAAATAGTATAAAATATAATACAAATTATATTGACAGTAGTATTTGCAAGAAAAGGATGTGTTCAAAGTTAGTTTCAAAAAGGTTACAGTGTTTCCATTCCACAAAATTGGGAAATGAAAGTATTTATTAATGTAATTAATTGGGAAATGAGAATGTTTATTAAATGCATGACTTGTCTACTCCCAGAATGACAAAGGATTAACTTTAGCATGATTGCAAATAACACATCCTCCCTCTTTTGCTGTGACACTAAAAGAGGAGGAACAATAAAGTTAACGAATTATTTTTGTAATCTATACCTACATTAGAAATCATATCACTCTACTCAGTATATATCAAACCTGAAGGATTTGTCACTCAGAGAATAGTACAGAGGAAACGTATGAATTCTGTGTTGTATTTACCATATTTATCTGTGGACAATATATGTACATATATATTTCTGTACTATATTCTGCATGCACACACATGCACACATCCATAGATACTGTATAAGAAATATTCTGAATTCCTTCTGAATGCTTTCTGCATGTTACTTATATAATTAGAACCATCTGCTCTTATATTACCAACATCTGAGGACTGAGGCATTCTGAGGTACAACTGAAAATCATTAAGCAGCCTGTTAGAAGACTAAGCATGCACTGTGCTTATTAGAGATTCTTAGAAATTTTGCAACAATATAATATACAGTCTTGAAGAAGTAATGGACCAGTGAATTATAATTTTTAAAAAATTTGTGAATGTTGTCCAAATTTTTTATTTGTAAATAATACTTCTTTTCCAAATTATAAAAAAAATTTAGAAAATATAGGTCCTATATCCTAAGAAAAATGTATTTAAAGAATAATATAAATATCATAGTAGCAGAGTTGAAACAACCAATAATGAAATTTTCTGTATTTACTACTCTTATTAAGGCAAAGCAGCACCACTCGGCTGACAAGATTTTAGAATTATATATTAAACTAAAAAATAAATAAATTTTTATGTTGGTGCCTTCCAAAATAGTCATTGTTATATATTTAGTTGGTTACAAAAATAGCTGCATTCTGAATTCTTAAATGGATAAGTTTGAAAAATATTCACAGGGTTATTTTTTAAGCAGTCAGGAAGCAGTAAATTTAATTTGCTCTTTTTTTCTTTTTTTTTTTTTTTTTTTTGACTTATTTCCAGTCCAAATACTCTTGTGTACAATTAACATGCAAAGTAAGGGTCCTATACTCAAATGTATCATAGTTCAAAGAAACACAGATATATTTACATTATTGTATGTGTTTCCCAGTTTTCACATTGATAATGATTTATGGAAATTAAAGAAATGGTAAAAAATTCTTCTTTCTTCAGGCTGTCTTCTGTTATCAAAGACACACTATTTACTCACTGTGTCAGCCATACAGGACGCTCTCCTCACTCACTGTGTCAGCCATACAGGACGCTCTCCTTACTCACTGTGTCAGCCATACAGGACGCTCTCCTCACTCACTGTGTCAGCCATACTGTACGCTCTCCTCACTCACTGTGTCAGTTATACTGTATGCCCTCCTTACTCACTGTGTCAGCTCTAAAGGACGCTCTCCTCACTCACTGTGTCAGCCGTACAGGACGCTCTCCTTACTCACTGTGTCAGCCATATGGACGCTCTCCTCACTCACTGTGTCAGTTATACTGTACGCTCTCCTTACTCACTGTGTCAGCCGTACAGGACGCTCTCCTCACTCACTGTGTCAGCCATACAGGACGCTCTCCTTACTCACTGTGTCAGCCATATGGACGCTCTCCTCACTCACTTTGTCAGTTATACTGTACGCTCTCCTTACTCACTGTGTCAGCCGTACAGGACGCTCTCCTCACTCTCTGTGTCAGCCATACAGGATGCTCTCCTTACTCACTGTGTCAGCCATACTGGACGCTCTCCTTACTCATTGTGTCAGCCATACTGGACGCTCTCCTCACTCACTGTGTTGGTTATATTGGACGCTCTCCTTACTTACTGTGTCAGCCATACAGGACGCTCTCCTTACTCATTGTGTCCGCCATACTGGATGCTCTCCTTACTTATTGTGTTAACCATACGACCGTTTCTGTGTCCTTTTGTCAGGTGATCTAAACAATGATATTTAGAGATATCCATGTCTATTTTAAATATTTACTAAATGGTAAAATGAAGAACCATTTAGATATGCAATGAGAAAGATTCTTAGTTTCTCTTGAGGTTGAAATGTCATTCTGGGCCTGTTTACTGTGACAGTTCCTTACTGCAGAGGAAACCCCCGCATCTGCCATACATCTTGCAAATGCAAATGCTGGACACTACCTTCAGCAGAGCCACTGAAAAATGCAAATGCAACAATTGTTTCATCCCTTGTCACTAGAGTCATTGTATAGGATGAAAATGAGTCTATTTTCAAACATTTAAAAAAATGTCTTATCTAGTAATTATCTCTGGTCAAGAATAACATCTACAAGGTAGGCTGTGATGGGAGGATCATGTAGACCCAGGAGTTTGAGCCCAACCTGGGCAACATAGTGAGACCCTATCTCTAAACAAAAATAAAATAAAATCATGATTTCTCTGTAGTTGCAGCTACAAAACATATATTGAAGTTAATATATAGAAATTAATTTTCAGGGATGGAGGCAGTGAATCACTATTAAAAACACTTTTCAATTAAACACACCAACTCAGTGTAACATGACAATTGTGTTACATTTACTATAGGAACAGATTGTAGCTTATTTTCAATTGTGTAAAAGATATCTCAAACCATGGCTATATTTTTCTAAAGGCAAGGATATGGACCTGCCCAGATTTTGAATGTTGTACTGGAGGAACTTATCCTTATAGTTGGGAAACAATTTTGGCTATTTCCAAGTTGTATAAATGGGGCCTCTTCTATAAGCACTTCTCCAGGTCTTTGAAGAATGGGTTTTATCTATTAATTCTTAATTAGACCTAATTTTAAGACAAAGCTATTTTTGCTTTAATTTGACGTGAGTTGAAATAGTCAGGAATTTAGAAAAATTCCATTGACTGAGTATAATGGAATTTTATCCTGTGCTATTTTAAGTGCATTTGCCTTGGGGTGATGTATTTCTCCCCACCTCTTCTAAACCAGATTTTAATATATACATATGCTGTCTTAGTTCTACATTGCTATATAAAGAAAAAAAGGTTGCCAAAACTTAGTTTCTTAGATTCAGGACTCTAGCAGCACCTTGGCTTTATGATTCAGGCTTAGGATTCTCCTAGGACTGTGATCAAATCATTGGCCAGGATTGTGCTCCCAGGCAGAGTAGTTTTAGCACAATTCCTTTCTTTCTTTTCTTTTTTTTTTCTTTTTTTTGTTTTGTTTTGTTTTGTTTTGTTTTTGTTTTATGGGGATTCATTGTGGGTACAAAAACCCAGGTTAGGTTTAGCAAAATTCTTAAGGGCTCCAGGAGTTTGGAATAGTAAATGAGCATTAGCGTCACCTTAAAGTCACCAGCTCCATTAGCCCCTAACAAGAGAGTCAGCCTGTCCTTGGCAGCTTTGAAGCCGGCGTTGATTTCTCCTCTCTAGCTATGAAAGTTTGCAATGGCATCCTCCAGCAGAAGACCGTTTCATCTATGCTGAAAATCCTGTTCGGTATAGCCACTTTCATCAGTCATCTACGCTGCGTCTTCTCTATAACTCACTGCAACTTCTAGGTGAGCGTTTAACTGTTTCACCTTGCAATTGTATGTTCTGGAGAAGCTTCTTTCCTTAAACCTCATGAACCAACCTCCACTGACTTCTAACTTTCCTCCTGCAGCTTCTTCACCTCTCTCAGCTCCATAGAATTTGAGAGTTAGGGCCTCGCTCTGAACTAGGCTTTGGCTTACGGGAATGGCATGGCTGATTTGATCTTCTATCCAGACTGCTGAAACTTTCTCCATATTAGCCATGGGCTATTTCACTTTCTTCTAATTCATATGTTCACTGGAGTAGCACTTTTAATTTCTTTTGAGAACATTTCCTTAGCATTCGCAACTTGGCTGGCTGGTACGAGGAGGTTAGCTTTTGTCCTGTCTCAGCTTTCAACACGCCTTCCTCACTGAGCTTAACCATGTCTCGTTTTTGATGTAAAGTGAGAGACAGGCAACTCTTCTTTTCTCTTGAACACTTAGAGGCCATTGTAGGACTAGTAATTGGCCTAATTCTAATATTTTTGTGGCTCAGGGAATAGGGAGGTCCAAGGGACATGAGGGAAGTGCCAGTCAGGGGAGCAGTCAGAACACACACCCCATTATTAAAGAAGTCTGCCATCTTATATGGCAGCCATTGGTGGTGCCCCAAACCAATTACAATCACAGATCACCATGACAGATGAAATGCTGTGAGCATTACTAAAATGTGACATAGAAAAAAAGTGAGTATATGTTGTTGTAAAAACTTGCTCAATGAAACCTTTAATTATAAATAAAAAACTTTCAATCTGTAAATTAAAGTATCTGCAAAGTGTGATGAAGTGTACTTGGACTCACTTCTTAATTATATCAAAAGAGGCCAATTGTCACATATCATCTACTCGTTAATGTTGGTTAGGTTGTTTTTTTAATAGAATTTTTTTCAATTTTAATATTGAAGTGATTTTTTATGTTTTTATGTGTTTATACAACTTATCCTATTTACTATATATGTCATGGTAACTTAGGTATGAAGAGTACCCTTGCCAAGTAAGAAAACCTTGGTTCTAATGCCATCTCTGTCAACTAGTGGTTGTGTGCAAGTGACTTAAGGTTTTGCTTTTGTAAAATGGAAATGATAATAATAGTATTTACTTCATGAAATTCTTTTGAGGATTGGCTCAGTGCCTAAAGCTCATATACTGGAGCCAGCCACATACACTGGAGCTGGTGGGTTTGAATTCAGCCTAGGCCTGCCAAACAATGAGGACTACAACCAAAAAATAGCCGGGCGTCGTGGTGGGCGCCTATAGTCCCAGCGACTTGGGAGGCTGAGGCAAGAGACTTGCTCAAGTCCAAGAGTTTGAGGTTGCTGTGAGCTGTGATGCTATAGCACTCTACTGAGGGTGACAACTTGAGACTTTGTCTGAAAAAAAAAAAAAAAAAGAAAAGAAAAGAAAAGAAATTCTTGAGAGGATTAAGTGTCCTTGTGTGTATAAATAGTTGAAAGTATTGTCATCAATGAAACTTTCAAATGAGTAATCTATGTTTTATTATTTGTGGAAATCATAGTATCATTAATACTTGTATTAATAGTAATAACATCAGTGGCAACACTTTGTGAAAGATTGGGAAGAATACAAAAGGTCTGTGTCGGGTAATGAATGGAAATTGGATTTTAAAAAATGAGACACAGGTCCTCATCTATCTGACATCTTATTAATTAGTCTCTTAAAATAATTTTGGCCTTTTCTCAGAAAATAAGTTTATATGGTACAAAAGAAAATACCACCTAAGATATTAGTTTTATGACAATTAAGTGATAAGCAAAACAAAAGCCAGCTTGGGTGACCAAATTTATCTCCGAGGTTTCATATAAAGGGAAGAAAAGGCTTAAACTGAAATGCGGTGCACAGGAGGCTCACCATATAGAAAACCTGTGATAGGAAGATAACAAAATTCATCTCTGGGGAGCTGCGAGCACAGTGAAACCTGAGAGGGAAAACAGGGGGGAAGAGGTGTTATTTTTAGCTTTGGTGATACTTAATGATACTTAGTTTTATACCCAATCTAATAGTATTTAACTGATTAGGTTTACTCTTAGTTTTATACCAGATCTGATAGTATTTAACTGATTAGTTCTACTCTTCACCATGAGCAGCTGAGGAACACCTAAAAACTTTGACTTGGCTCCTGTTCGTTAAAAACCATGTTCGTAGCATTTCAAATAACAAAAGGATAAATTCGTGCAAAGAATTATCTTTTTTTAAAAGCGTGGCTTAAATATTTTATTATTAACATAGATTCTGCCACGAAATTGAGACTTCTGTCTCTAATCTTTCTTTGGTGATTTATTTCATATGTACTTGCAAACCCTCTGCAAGCGTCCCCTGGTTCTCTCAATGGGCTGTGTAACTAAGTGTCTGCAGTGAGTGAAAGTACCATAATCTACAATTAAAGGAGCTCCTTTGACGTCATGGCTTTACACCGGTGTGATAGAAACTTGTGAGTCTGGAGATGTGGTTTTCACCAGCATGCCTTAGTGATTGATTCCACATCCCAACAGAACCCTCTGTCATTGATATATTCCTGATCCACATGTAATCTAGGCCATGTTCGGAATTATTTGGGAGTAAATCTAACATTTTCATCTATTTTTTATTTCCTTGTCAGATCTAATTAAATACACAGCGAATATTAACTTCGGATGATAAGCGGCTCTGTGCATTTTTGCCTAACAAACTTAGCACAAGGTAGCCGACATACTGAGAATCCAATTAATGCTGTCATTAAAGCAAAGTCCAAGGCCAGGGAACGTGTCCTCTATCCCTGAGAGACAATGGAAGGAACACTGGAGAGAGTATTTCATAGACAAATGGGTACAGTATTTACCTGAATAAAAATGGGATTCAGTTCCCCATCACTGTATTGACCACCTCCAGCAATTTCTATGGCTTTATTGCTGCTGAATTACTTGTCTCTGTGGGTGTGTTTTATAGATTTTATGGTTAAATAAGCACATAGTCATTACTGAGATATGCAGAGTTGTAAAATGGTTCATTTCATAGTTAGGAATAACTTTAGAACTGATTGTTACCACAAATACCACTTCTCATCAGTTGCCCTGAGAGTTTAATGGGTAGTGGTGCCTCTTAGGGGAGAGAAACCCGGGCTGTTTTCCCCGTTTGTCCATATTCCAACTTCCGCACACTTCTGTGAGCACGATGGGTCCAGCACAGCTCTTCATAGTTAAATGTGACTGTTTCTCACTGCAGCTCTTTAACGGTCTTATTGCTGTCATTGCTGCTGTTTAAACACATCTTTCCATTTGGCTAAACAATGAAAAATTTAAAAATCTCAGCATTAATAGTTTATAATTTGATTGTATCTAAAATCATCTTCCCTGCTGAGCTTGGTGGCTCACACCTATGACTCACCCCAGCACTCTGGGAGGCTAGGCGGGCGGATTGCTTGAGCTCAGGAGTTGGAGACCAGCCTGCTGTCCTCAATTTTTCTAACACTCGTATATATTTATTTCTGACAGTTCCCTTTCTCATACCATCAAAAGCATTTGTGACTTGTAACTTAAATGTGTTTCAATTTATTTAGTACCTTACATATTATGTGCAATGGTTAGATAAAATATCAATGAATTTTTTAAACTCTGGAAAAAGTGGCTTTGGTTTGAGTATATTTTTAAATTTTACTAATTGGATTATTTTGATTAGCTGGCAGAAAAGGACAATTTTACTGCAGACAGACAAAAATTGAAATCTTTCTAAAGCAAAAAGTAGTCACTTAAACAAAATAGATCCATTATTGTGTATATAGGCAAATAATTCATTTTGCCCTTACCTAAAAGTAACATCTAAACTTCACAATATGCTTGAAGATTGTATTTCATGTGTTTGATGTCAGTGAAAAGAATAAAATTGGAGGAAAAATATATATGAGAAAGAATTTCTAGAAATAAAAGGTAGCCTTTTGGAAACAACATACCTTGTAACCACTAGCATCTCAGCAAGTGTGCCATCTATATTGACAAAAGGCAGAGTGATTTTAAATGTTTAAGCCAAACAGGCAAAATTGATTGATTAAAGCAAGGTTGCTAAACTGAAATAATGGCCATTACCAGTTACTGTGAAACAATGAATCTTTGCCTAAAGCGGTGAGTGCAATAAGGCTTTTCATAACTTTTTGTATGCATAGTAAAGACTAAATTTGTTGCAGCATCCACAGAGATTTAAATTAATTTCAGAAAGAAAATTATTACATTAATTTGTTTTCATCGAATATAATTTAGAATTAGTTATTCAGTAAGGGTTTTCCCAGTAGCCTTTAATAAAATGAGAGAGATGGGCTTATGGGGAGAGAATCTTAATTGTTCAGCATTCCATTTCTGGTTGACTCATTTTAGAACTTAGTTATTAGTACACAGCAGCTTCAGTAAACTGGTGTTTGTAAACTAAGGGTCCCTGGCTCCCAGTCCTGCTTTTATATTATTATTATTATTATTACCTTTAAAGAAACACACAACGTGAAGATTGTTTTTGCCCGCATTGTTTGGAGAGCAAGCATTCATTGTTCTCTGAAGCACAGCATAACCAAAGAACTGATTTTAAATGTCCACTGAAATTCATAACTCACAAAGTCTTTAGATTACCTGACTTCAATAAGATACGGCTCTCATAGACTAAATAAACGATAGCCTTGTGCTTAAAAGAGTTGACGCCCCCAAATGTGTGGGCCTTTATAAACCTGCTCCAAGGAAACCTGCAGTAATCTAACAGCTGTCTAAAGGACAGTGTGTTGGTATATTTTAGGTTCCTTGCTGAGAGGTAGCTCTTTAAGTGAAGAGTGGATCAACAACATGTCCCTGTCCCTTCTGATTTATTGACATTAATATAAATTTTGATTAAATGATGCACATAAAGTCCTTTGAAAAATATTAAGTGGTTATGGAATGATAATGTAGTTTGCAGCAGATTTGCATCTGAATTCCAGTGTCTCCCCAGAACTAGCTGTGAAGTTCAGTCTCGTTTGGATGATTAATGAACAGTGGCTGCTTGCAGAGGATTGGATAGCTCGTGACCCACACTGTGCACAGGCCAACAGCTGCGGCTGCACCTGCCTCTGCACACCTTCTATCAAGACGGATGCCCTCTTCCCTTCAAAACATTTCCCTCCTTGGTACCTCCTCCTCTGCTTCTACTCAATGGCAGACTGTGCCTATACATTTCAGCGAGATTACCAGAAGACTGGAGTTTGAAAAGTTGCTGTACCACTAAATAAAATCTGCTCATCTCCTGATTTGGCAAAAGCATAGACAATAACTACTGAGTGAATGGCGATTAAGGAGTAAGTGATTGAACAAACACGTGAATAGCAGAAGCAGCAGAACCTGTGTATTAAGTGCCTGCTGTGTGGTGCCTGCTCGATGCCATCCCCCTCCCAAAACATCACACTATGTCTCTGGTCGCCAGGAAGCTGTTGGGTAGAAGAAAGGCCTACAAATTAAGGGATAGCCATGGACAGCCAGGTCCACTGATAACCCAGAGAAACAGCCAGGAGTAGTAGTAGCAAAGTGCACAGAGACCAGTTGGGCAAAGTGTGAGGAGAGAGAACCTCTAACTTATGTAACTAGTGAGGCTTCCTTGAACTGAGAGAACTTGAAGAAAATAGACAGTCCTGGAGAAACAGATGGGAATGAACCGTGTGTGCCAGGGACACTGCGGTACAGACGCTGAGGAAGCACAAGGCGGGGTCAGGGCCAAGATTTACCAGAGCAGAGCTTCTGTGCGGGAGCTGGAAGACACCAAAAGGGGCTGGATTGCAGGTGACTAGGGTGCTAGATCTGTGAATTTGAATTTGCTTCTACACAGATAAGAATCTTTGAAAATGAGGCAGCTGTGCAAAGTAGCACTTTACCCAGACGAAGTTGGATGTGTGCAAGATGAATTCAAGGGCTGCAGAACTTAAGCAGGGAAGTCGGAAAGGGTATTTCACTAAGCCATATGTAGGGTGTAAGATGATCAGGGCAGGGAGTCTGGGCGGTGTCCAAGACAGCAGAGAAGAATGAGCCCCATTCAGGAAACATGACATGAGTTTAACAAGCTCTAAAATCAGTTTCTAGAGCTTTCAAAAATTATTTTAGAATAATATTGGACTGTTCACTAAAAGATACTGTATCTAAACAAAAATCGAGGAATTGTGTGGTTAAAAAAATACAATGGAGGCACATTTTGGGAGAGTTTTTGTTGTTTGCTTGGTTTTTTGTTTTTGCCTTTTTTCCTGATTTTAGTGGAAGAGTTCTCTCAACTCACATTCTTGGCCTCGTCAATGTCCAAAAGAGAACTCAGAAGGTGTCACTTCTCTCAACAACACTTGACCTGAACACATCTGAATTTAAAATATAAAATCTTATAGAATTAGTGTTTCTTAGAATACACTTGTGGAAGCACTGAAAAAGAGACAGTAGATAAAACACAATAGTGGATTCTTCCCTTGTCTCATAAGAGCAGGGCACGCCAGCCAAGCTTAGTTGATCGATTACATTGACCTTGAAAATCTTCGCTTACGCTTTAGGCATTATCTTTAATTTTGTTTATGGTGATGCCTGCCTGACTTAAAAACATTATACCCACTAAAAAAAAATCACACGACTTTAACCCAACTCTTTAAAAGTAAACAACATTCAATTATTGTAAAGTATTAGGACTTCATTTGAATATAGTTCCTTTTTTTTTTTTAAGTAAATATTCATCTGGTTAACATATATGTTAAGGTTAGCTTTAGGGTGAGTAGTTAACTGTGCTTCTGTACATTTTTAAAATGTGCTGTGTGCATATATGAGTTCTTTTAGAAACAGAACCTTCTAAAACACAGTGCACATATTTAATTATCCAATTAAATAGGCTAGTCTAATCACACCAAGCTATTTGAAACTTACTGAACCTGAATAATTTGGTGTATCAAGTTTATAGTCCTTATTCTTAAAAAATTCTGCTGCTTTTTATTTCTTAGCCTGAAATTTCTAATAGATTCGGTACTACTAAAAATAAAGATAGAATGCCCTTCATTATTTATTTTGAAACTGTCTTTTATCAGCAGCTACATGTGTTGATACAAAGTAGTAAGAGACTAACCTGAAGATAGAAAGTTCAATCTAAGGTGTTCTTTGAAAAAAAATAAATAAATAAAAATAAAGTGTTCTTTGAATTTTTAAAAAATAAAAATATTATGTCAGTGTAGTTTGTGGTAAAAAAACATTTATTCTAATGTTCATGTTTAGTGCCTTCATTTTACAGATGGCAGTATTCCACTTACAGGGTCTCTATCCTTGTTTATTGGTGTCAATTCAGTTTTATAATATTCATTAATTGTTTACAAAAAGTATTAGAGATGACAGGTGGCATTAGGCAGTATTAATAATGCATGCAGTATTAGAGTACCTATTAATATTTTTGAGACTAACTCATCTATTTCATGATTTTATATATAGGTGGTGTTTCAACTGACATACAAATTGGAATTCTCCCAATAAAATACAGACTGCAAATCTACTTAGCTAATTAAAGAAACTTTTGTTAAGCAGCAGATTCAATTCAAAAGACTGAGAATCACACTACTATTTTAAAAATTATAATGGATAATTTAGAAGTCTACATTGTGTTTCCATTCAGAATTTTCAATCTATAAATTGTTTTAATTAAAACATTGCCCCTTTGAACTTCGACGTGACTGTTCACTTTCCCATATCAAAGAAAATTAGTAATATCTCCAAATTTACGTATAATTGGACACTTACATCTATGTTCTTCATATTTTTGGATTAAATCTTTCTTTGCTAGCTAATTGTCAAAGGTTACCATGTCTCCATCTTTGATGTGAGTGTTGTGAATTAGTTCAGAACCTTTAGCCCAATAATGACTTGGGCTAGGAACACAGTGGATCTGATGAGGGTGGTATTTTGGTGTCTTTATTTAGGGAACTACAAGAAAGTACAAAGAGGATAATTTCACCGTTCTAGGTAATTTTGTAACAATGTAGAGATTTTCATGTCTGTCAAGTATTACATTAATTTCTACCATAGGAGATGAGTAAAGATGCAAATTCTCTATCCTATTCGCCTAAGTTTCAATCTCACGTTCTCATTGGCTGGAATAATTGTGCTTACTTTATTCCATACTGTAAGTTAAGATAATTCAAGATAGTGATGCAAAATGACCTTTAATCCTTGTGTTACATTAAATTAGAAGGAAATTTAGATTTCAGCAAAGAAACAAATACATGCTCGCCTTTTAAAGCAAGTTTTTTTCTCACTTGCTAATCTGCAAAAAACGTGAACTTGCACCAGGGGCATTTCACTCACTCTCAGAACTCCCCCGGTGGGCCACACAGGGCTGGGAGCCCTTGGCAGCAGTGTCACCAAGCCTCAGAGACTCTCTTCCTGCTTTTCTGGTGGAAGTTTGTGAAGGTTAATGGATTTTGGTCAGAAGTACTTAAAGCAATTTAAGAAATTACATTTCAGAATATCCCACCTGACCTATTAGTTGTCCTATTAGACCTGAAGTGATGAGAACAAAAACTCGAAGTCATAACCCACCTCCCAGCGGTTGCCAGGTGTGATGCTGTTCTGGAAAGAAACCTTTAAAAGCCTCCAGCATGAGACAAGAAAACCCCCTACCTAGAAAATCTTAATGATGTAGAAACTGATTGAAGCAGAAACAGAAGAGTGAGATTACAATGGCACTTATTTCTGTGTCTGTTTTTAAAAAGATAGTCCATGGTTGGTTTGGTGTAAGAAAGGATGTTAAATCCTCCACGTCAACCATGCTTTATAAGTCCAGGCAGCAGCCACATTAATGTGATTATAGGTAATCTCTTCAGATTTATGAATAGGCATATTGTAACTGCCTGCTGTAATTATGTTGAATTGTATCTTTTGAAAACTTAAGCCCTTTATGAAAAGTATGTATTTTTCTCTTTCCCTCCTTTGAAAGGGCCATTTACAAACTCTAGTTATGATTATCTGACAAAAAGCAACAGCTAGCAAGATGTTGCCTGTACGTAACAGAGAGTCAATCGATCAGTTAGAACTAATAAATAGCCTTGATTCATGGCCGTGGACCAGGAGTGAGGTAATCAATGGAAAGTGGGGAGAGTATGAGGATAATTTATTTGTTGTCGGATGGTATGTTTGCATGCACCTGTGCTAACATAAGATAATGATGTCAAGTAAGTTCTCCAATGTAGATAAATCTACATTAACATTTGTAAAAGAAATAAGCTGATTATAAAGCTGAGAGCTATGTCTTAATATTTTTAGAGGTCGTGATTTGCACACTTTATGAAATAAGCAATATTCAGAAGTGACTCGACTACTTTTCAAATCTGAAAAAATAGCGTATGAGTGGAGTTCAGCACTTGCTTTTGGAAAATTCATTATTTTGGTACTGAAAGAGAAAAGATAGCTGGAGAGAGGGTAAGTGTGACACTGTGCTACTGCTGCTGGGCAATCTGGAAGCATAGCACACAGATCCTCAACACTCACCCCGCCCAGCCCCGACACAGTGACGTAATGCGCCCTGCTCTGCCACCCGGAGCTTAAATTCAGCAGTGGCTTTGCTGCAGTTTGGCTGGGGCCGGGTTTGAACCTGCCACCCTCGGTATATGGGGCCAGTGCCCTACTCACTGAGCCACAGGCACGGGAAGCCTGGGAAGCCTGCTTGGATCGCCTTTCTGCACCAACTTTGAACGCCATGTGTCTTTACCCAGGTGATTTCTATAAAGCTTTAAGATACTGTGTTGCCACAAATGTATTTTCTTGGACTTAGATCTTTTCCTTCTCCTATCTGTGAAAGTTGTAATGTACATAACTTAACACTTTATGATTTTGAGTTTTTTTTAATCACAAAAGAAATACATAGCCATTAAAAGAAATTAAATAATAGATTTGAAAGGTAAGGCAAGGAAATCATCCACCTCCCCTCTCCCAAGCGAGCACATTCTCCAGAAGTAATCACTGTTAATGATTTCTGGTTAATGCTGAAGACTTCTTTTTTTTTTTCTTTTTCTTTCTTTTTTTAATAGAGACAAGAGTCTCTCTCTCTTTCTTGCCCTAGGTGGAGTGCCATGGCATCATATCTCACAGCAACCTTAGACTCCTGCACTCAAACCATCCTCCTGTCTCAGCCTCCAGAGTAGCTGGGACTATAGGTGCCTGCCACCATGCCTGGCTAGTTTTTTCTATTTTTAGTAGAAAGAAGATCTTGCTCTTGCTCAGGCTGTTCTTGAACTCCTGAGCTCAAGCAATCCATCTGCCTCAGCCTCCCAGAGTGCTAGGATTACATGTGTGAGCCACCTCGCCTGGTCACTATTCCATATTTTATTCAATAATTCTTAGATATTTTGGTATTTTTTAACATTTCCTCATGAAAATCTGAGTACATGTATGTTTGTATGCCTAGACTAATATACCCAGACTAGTAGTGAAATTGAGTAGATTCTGAGACATGAAACTGGCTAGCCGAAGGTTACATGTGTTTTCAGTGTGGACTATACCTGTCAGAGTGTCCCTCTTCTAATTTCAATTCTTGCTAGCTACGCGTGTGAATGGTTCTTTCCCCCACATCTTTGGCAGCCCTGGGCATGAAAATGTTTTATATGTGTAGCACAGGTGGGCTGTAGACACTTGGCCAGCTGTTGCTATTATCCTAAATTGTAGGCTTTTGGAATTTTCTTAAGTTTCTGTTTATGTACACAGAATTTGCACTTATTTGATATTGTACTTAGGATTACCCAATGTGTTTTCATTAAAAAAATAATTCTTGAAACATAATTATGATCGTGTGAATACATTCTTAATGACATATTTAGGTATAAAGTAGAAGTTTCTTAAACATGGTAGGAATTTATATATATTGAGGAAAATCACAACATGGACAAGGAGAAAGTTTAAATACCTGAGGACAGCGTAGCTGTTAGAGCGTAGAAAGCCTAGAGCAATACTATGGACTAGCAGCAATACTAGAACAATATGGAAACTGCAGAGGAGATCGTAGGTGTGCGAAGTGGAGCTTCTGAAAAGAAAATACACCAAAAAGATTTCTTTTTGCAAACATTTTTTATATATTCTATGTATTCTAACCAGTATTTCCCTGTAGGAAATCATCTTAAAATTTATATGACTTTGCAAAGCAGAAAATGGGATTAACTCAACCTCCCTCCCGTTCATGGATCATGGACGCTGGGACTAGAGATAATTACATTAGCTTCACTTGGTTTATGTATTTTTCATACAAAAAAATGCACATAAAACCGGGCACAGTGGCATGTGCCTATAGTCCCAGCTACTCAGGAGGCAAAGATGGGAGGATTGTTTGAGCCCAGGAGTTTGAATCCAGCCTAGGCAACATGGTTTAACTTGTTTCTTAAAAAAAAAAAAAAATCACATGTAATGTTAATGACTTTCAATTTGTACTATGCTCTTTCTTCAATAAATGCGGAGAATCTATATTGTTATTTATGTTTATTTCCAAACCATTTTCATGATGTGATTATCAATGGACTATGTATCAGAAAGGGGTAAGATTCACACACAGAATTAAGCCCAGGCCTTCTGACGGCTCTTCCCCACTATGGAAAATACACTGTCAGCAAGGCGGTGTTAGAGCGCTGGTTTGGAGAAACAGACAAAGAGCCAGGCCTTGGCTTCAGACAGATCTGTGTTTTACGTTGCCCTTAAAGAATGTTCAGAAACAGGGCGCCCCTGTGGTTCAAAGGAGTAGGGCTCCGACCCCATATACTGGAGGTGGTGGGTTCAAGCCCTCTGGCCAAAAACTGCAAAAAAAAAAAAAAAAAAGAATGTTCAGAAAGAAGTTCTTAACTGTCTGTAAGGTGTGCATACTAATCACTGCTTGGCCCTGAGTAAACCTCTGTTCCTCATATATAAAATGGGAAGAAAAGTGAGCGTAGTTGGAAGGTTTCATAAGGATGAGAGGTGATGAATCTGCTTAACACAGCACCTTGCCTAAGGCAGATTCTGAAGCTTCCCTATGCACCTTGGTCCCTTTGGGCTGCTGGAACAAAATTGCCCTTGACTGGGTGGCTTATAAACACAAACATGTATTTCTCGCGGTCCTGGAGTCTGGGGAGTCTAAGGTCAAGGTGCCACCACAACTGGTGTATTGCAAAGGCGCGTTTCTTGGCTTCTAGATGGCCATCTTGTCTACATCCTCACAGGTCAGGAGGAAGAGAGGGAGCTCTCTGGGGTCTCTTTATAAGGGCATGAATCTCATCCATAAGAGCTCTGTCCTCGTGACATAATGACCCCCCCAAAGCTTCACCTCCTGATACCATCAGGCTGGGATTAGGTCTCAACCTGAATTTCGGGGGGTCTTGGGGGGCACGAGCATTCGGTTTATTACATTACCCTAGTTTGTTCTCCAACTCTGATCTTTCCATAAGCCTCAGTTTTATATTTTCACCTCACCGTCTCACACTCAAGAAGCGCATTTTTAACTTCCCCAGAAATCATTTTACTTTTCTTGGCCCCGCATCTGTTAATGATAATTATATTTTTGTCATCCAACTAAAAGCACGTGGTTTTGCCCTTTATATCCGATTTTTCTCAACATTGAGTTAATACCAAACTCTTTAGGGGTTTGTGGTCTGTAGAGATCCCTCTCTTTGGGTCTAGTTATTTATTATGACTTTGCCTTGTTTTTCTGATTTACAGATTTCTATCAGATCTAATTCTTCAAACATCTCTTGAGTACATCTTGCCTGTCAGATCCACATGCTTCTCCATAAGTTGGTGCTATCATTTTGTATGTGTAACTGAGAACCTCCTGAAATTTTAAGGCCCCAAATCATTCCTGCCTCAGACTCCTTCAAATGTTCCTACTTCCAAATACACATAGTGAAAAGGGGGCCGTTACATCACACTTTTCTTTTTCTTCTATGAAAGCGTAGTTTTTAGATGTAGTGATATTGCACTTAGGATTTTGCTCATCACCCTTTACAAGAAAAGGACAAATTTCAGAAAAATGGAGAAGAAGCATCAGTAGAATAGCTTGATATCTTTTTGATTACACAATAATGACACCTGGGCAGGAAGAGCAGCAGAATTACAGGCAATATTCTCGGCAAGGGGCTTTGTGGCCCTGTCACTCTTTAAATCACGGGGAATTTCGTGCCATCACAGACAATACCATTTGATTTCAAGAGGCGGCTATCATTAGGCTTTCCATGTTTTAATCTCATTTGATGAAATAAGTGTTTGTAATTCAGTGTTTGATGCCATATTCCTGAGATTTTAAGGTAACTACTCAGTTTGTTATTTGTACTAGATTTTATTTTTACTGCAATCCCGGTTTCTCTCTTTGTTTTGACATAAGGGCCGGGATACAGAAAAACCTGATTCATGTAGAAATCTCGTTTGTATACGCAGTACAATTCTCCCCAGAAGTAAGAGATTAGTTTATATGGCCATTTAACATCTTTCCAATGGCGTTGTCTAAATCAGTGGTTCTCAAATGTTGATTCCTTTGGGGAGTTTGCTGTGAAGGTGGTTTCATGCGTCCCTTTACAGACTTTTTGAATATCACTTAATATACTTCTTAGGGATGCAGCCTGGTATTTTTTAACAGGTGATCTTTATTAACTCTAATTTCGAAAAATCTTGTGAAAGTTTCATCAAGATTATTTTCCTAACAGAACAGTCTGGTTTGCTGATTGATATGGTGTTCAGAGTCTTCTGAAATGTTTCTGGGTCATTTCCAGGAAGGAAGGGTATTTCAAATATAATAAAAAGCTCTTTTAATGTAAAAGCATGGTAATTTATGAGTTATGAAAATGGTTGAGGCCATACCTGAAGTTGTTCTTTAAATTTCTTTTCTTTTTTAATTAATTGTTTTTTATTAAATCATAACTTTGTACATTGATGCATTTATGGGGTTCAGGATACTCCTATATACAATGTGAAATGCTTACATTGAACTAAGTAACACATCCATCACAATTATACCTATTTCTTAATAGTTTTTCACTTATTTAAATAGCTTTAAAATTTTATACATGTAGAATCGCTAATCAAGTAAATAAACTTTTTATATACATCCATTTCGTTAGGATTTCTGGCAAATTTCTAACCCAGTGGAACTGATTCTTTCAGAAAAAAAATCTGGGATATATTATAATATTACTGATTAGCTAGGGAACCAAAATTAGCCAATAAAATATTTATGAATATATGAGGAATTTAAAATAAATATTCAAAGTTGTTGCTAATATACTTTTCTAGAGTGAGAAGGCAAGTCCAGGGTGCAGAATGTGAATCTGATCTACTGTTGAGGTGATTTTAGCAAAGACATGAAATGTCTATTATTGGGGATCACCTAAAGTTATTACTTGGTCAAGAATAGGACTCCCCAGGCAATCGAAGCAGTATCAAAAATACACTATTGGGACCTGATCAAACTAAAAAGCTTCTGCACAGCCAAGAACATAGTGAGTAAAGCAAGCAGACAGCCCTCAGAATGGGAGAGAATATTTGCAGGTTATACCTC